>JANAVB010016197.1:4005136-4070136 GCA_029216955.1 Iris pallida | reverse complement strand
CGTAACCGGTACGATATGCTCTGACCTGCATGGGCCACCAAAAAACTTGTCACGACCCGCACCGGCTTTTCGGACGCGAGCTCGTGAGCAAGCCAGCTACGTATCGAGCGGACTCCAGCCCGACTCGAGTACGTATAAGCTGTCAAGGTCATGGTATCATGTCTAATCTAAACTATATCTCAATCCACAGAAATCATAGAAACAAGAATGAACAAGTATGGGTCATGGTCTGCAGCCCATTAGCATATTGTTCGATTAGACTCCAAGAATAATATGAGTCTATAAATAAGCATAGTATATCATGATATAGAATATAAAGCACGAGAGGATAATAAAATATCACAAGCAAATACCTATATCATACATCACAATCCTCTACCATCCTGCTCTGCTAACTAACTCCATGTAGTCGCTAAACCTGAAGAGATCATCAGGTCCTCAGAGGACTAGCAAGATACATAAAATATGCATATCTAACAGTTTAACCATGTAATAATATAACCAGGGTATAAACAGGAACTAGACGGGAGACTGGCATGTGGCTACTGACAGGTAACTATGAACACGGATACGGGATCAAGTATGCATAAATGAACTGCCGGTAGATCAATGGATACCAACCCTCGCCCCGAATGTGGACTCGCAGGTCAGTTTCAAGACAAGTCACCCTCGCCCCGTATGTGGACTCGCAGGTGCAAAGGACAACCCTTGCCCCGTGTGTGGACTCGCAGGTTGTGGGAAAGACAAAGGAATAGCAGTTCACTCACACATACTTGCAGACACGACTCAGTCAAGATACAGGTGAAGACACGGTACAACTCAGTCATAACACAGGTGAGGACAACTCTAGCATGATCCATGACGTAAACAAGCCTGGTATAACTACACTATCAAGTCATGAAATACTGATATATAAGCAAGATAATAAACTGGTAGACACGGTATCATATAAATCTATAACAACTCAGGTAACTAAAGATAACATACTACATCAGGTGTACTATAAGTATGAAAATAAACTGTAGAGGGAGGCAATGTATACTTGCCTGAGGGTTGCACGGAGAACCAACAAAGTATCGTCAATCAACAAGTCAGAAAGTCCAAGTCATCTCAAGTGTCTCCGAAAGCTAAAATAAATGTTACCAACATTCTCAGAATAGTCAAATTAGCTAGGATTGCCTGTCCTTAAGTTCAATTCTGGATACAGAGGCAAAACGGTAATTTTGGGCAAAAACGATGTCCGTCGTTGGACTCGCTTTGTACCGAAAATCATGCCAGAGTCAATGGTCTCTAAAGTCGTCAAACTACATGTCTACGGATCTAGTTTTCTGATATGAACCAACCGTACGTCCAAAGTTGGATTTCGGTGGGCCGTGCACAAAATTGCCCGTTGAGTCGGACCGTGGGACCCGCAAAACGGCGATCTGATCAACTGTCTCAGAATCGGACCAAACTTGGCATATTGGACCAGAAAAATAATACGGTCCTGTTGGCGCAAGTTTCGTCTCGATCTGACGAACGTGCACAAAGTAATTGGAGTTTGTGCAAAGTGGTCGATACGGTAAATTTCGACGGATATGCATCAAATTCGTCGCGCACACGCGACCAATTTGAATTCCATCAAAGCCCACATGACCACGAAGCCGTTACGCACCTTTCGATACTTTCGGTTCGCGACCACGTTGCCCGGATTGGCGGGACGCACATCGTATCGGGAGATTTTCATGTTTTCAAAACGGGTTTTTGGTAAACTTTGGGATCCGATTTCTCGGCACGTAGTCGATGAAATCGACTACTGTAAATTAGGTTGTGGAGCCCTACATGTTGTCTAAAAGTGTGTTTAAACAGAATTTCTAATCTGGCGTTAGATCGATCAGAATCGATCTTCAAACGCGGATGATTGGATTGTTATACGCCCTGTTTTCGAACGGGTTTTTGATCGACTTCGTGTCGATCTCTTGGATCGGTCGCATGATTATATCAAAAACTAACTATTGGGGTTTGAAGACGGTTATGTTGAGAGCATACCAGAAGAAGCGGCTCCCAAAAAGATTGAGCGTGCGTCGAGAACGCACGATGCAAAGTCAGGTCTTAAGGTCGCTGCTGCTCCTCTGCTCCGACGTACGCGCGCGCGATTCCTGGCCGCCGGCAGTGCCTCGCGGCGATGCGCGGCCGCCTGGGGGCCGCCCAGGTTAGGAGGAAGGGTGGCGTTTGGTTTTGGTGTTTTCTCAACCCCTCCCGATTTTCTCTTCGTTCCTATATGTACGCCTGTTCTGTCCAGGGGGGAAGTCGGGTTTGCGGGGCTGGGATTTTGTGTTAGTTCGGCTGTGGGTCGGGCTGACTTTGTTTAGCTGGGATTTCTTGTTGTTTTATTTCATTCTCTAATATATATATATATATATATATATATATATATATATATATATATATATATATATATATATACACACACACACACACACATATACCTATATATATATACGTATACATATACATAAATACCTATATATACACATATAACAAAATAATATCTATATACGCATATATATGTCTATATATATATATATATATATATATATATATATATATATATATATATATATATATATATATATATAGACACACACACACACACACACATACCACAAATACGAACAATAAATATTAAGTATAATTAATATTTGAAATTAAATTCTTAATTTTATACCAAAATTCACACAAATATGATACACTGATATTATATATATATGTAAAAGCCTAATTTTTCATATACCGTAAATACACTTCTATATTTATATATAATCTAGATAATTTCCATAAAATCCAACATATTTGTTAAGGAGAAATATTTACTATATTATTAAATAAAATATTATTTCTAATAAAAAGCACATATAATAAATCATATATATATAGCAATTGTTCCTAGAATTGTCTCCAAATTTGCCAAGGTAAAATACCAATACAATATGTGTCTACACTGACGTCTTTGGTCACACTGCAACACCTCATGGGCTTTGGGCTTGGTTCGGGCCCAATCCGGACTAGTTTGATATAACCGAATTTTCTAAAAGTCAAGATATTAATAAATAACTAATTAAATCATTTATAGGGATTAACTCGCAACTTGGCCTGGTTTTCCTAGTTAGGACGTCACTATGGCTCGGCATTCCCCTACCATGGCTAAACACTAGTCAAAGCACGCTACTGCACTATCCGTGCCATGATTCCTAACCGTCTTGTACATCAAAACTACATCATGGCTAAAGTCATCTACCGTAATAATTAACTAAATAATTATTTAAAGAAATCTAAAAATCACCATTTAAAATAAATAAATAAAAATAATATTTCAAAAAAATTTCGGGAAGGGAGGCTACAACACTGTCATAATTTTTCCTGCTTACACATAGACCAGATACACGGATTCGTACTGCATGGCATATAGGTGACTCTTATGATCTCTAGATGTAACTGATGTTGGATCTCCTGTGTACATGTTTTGACTGGACTTCTAGACTTATCTTTCATTAGAGTCGGACTGGATGTGTCGTGGATACGACACGAACAATATCATTGGGTAGGGAGGACAGTTACTAGGCGTGAGGGCTACTATGCATATATCACTATGTACTTATTTTTATAATCCTTATTCGAGATATTTTGTAATCGGAGTTACGTGCCTCTCATATTTAACGGAGACTCTATACCGGAGCTACGACTACATTTATCGGAAGACTCTATACCGGAGCTACGATCCTGCATCCCGGGAGACTGATCTATACCGGAGCTACGAATTTTATATTTGGAAAGCCCTCGCGTCGAAAGTTGTCCTTATTTGCATATCACACAGACTAGATGGTTGGCCTAATAGTAGTGTTACTTGATCACCTGTGTACTATCTTGGATCACATGCTTCTACCTACACATGTCATTTACTGTACTTCATATCGACATGTATATTATGTATCTTGCTACGTCCTACTGATATAATTTAAAAAACAAAAGTAGAACAATAGAGTAAACAAATGTATTAAAAATTTAGATAATAACAATTAGTACAATATAAATTAGTATAATTTAAAAATATTTTTATTTATGTTTAGAAAATTTCTATAAAAATAATGTATAGGCATAATAAAATTTAGAAAACGAATTGTACAATTAATTTGCTAAATGAAACATGAATTGTAAAAAAGCATGTACAAGTATATTATTATTAATGTTTAGTATAATTTGCTATAAAAACATTAATTAAAAAAATTAGAAAATAAAAGTAAACAATTTTTTATTAATGTCAAGATTTGCATAATTTGAAAATTAATGACTAATACAAGTTACTAGTACATAAATTGTAATTAATGACTCATATAAGTTTACTAGATGTCTATACATGATTTTGAATCGTTTTCTACAATGAAAATATTCAACAAGAACTTTAGTGGAATATCTTCTTTCGGTATCGCCACTTCGCTCATTGTGAACTCCGCTAAAATGATGCCAAATTTTTTATTCTGATTCAAACTCTTATTATTGTACGTGTTGAGGTTGCGGTGCAGGCTGCGGTTGCTGATCTTGTGGTTGTTGTGGTAGTTGATCATTATCCATGATATAAAATAGCCTCTTCACACTAGGTTGCTTGTAAATATTGTAAGAGAAAAGAAATTGTTGGTGTGATTAATTTTGAAGATTTGTGGCCAATTTATAGACTTTTTGGGTGCAAAATGACATATTTATCCTAAAAATATAGTTGTTATAAGGATATTTTTTGTCATTTTCAGGAAAATGACCAAAATACCCTTAAAACAATCAAAAAACAGCCATAAAAATGAAGGTAAAACGGTCTTTTGGCCCTCCCAACGGCGAAAAAAGAACTCCAAAAACCGGGTGAATCCTGAACCGGGCCGGCCAGTCCAGTTCAGCGGGTTTGACCGGCCTGGACCCGCGGTCAAATCAGGCCGGGCCAGTCCGGGCTTGCGGGTTCGGATCTAGCCCTCGGTTTTGACCGGGTCGGGCCCGAGCCAGGGACCGGGCCACCCGGTCGAAGTTACACCTTGATAATATAGCTATATATAAATTGATTTGGATGAGAGAATATCCAATTATCCATGCCCTAGCAGTGAGGATTTCAGGTCTACTTTTGAAATCCCAGTCCTATAATAATTCTAAATTCATGGGATCCAATTATTTGTTATTGTTTTTTATTGATTTTGCACACAGAGCACCAACAAGAATAAGCTCTCCACAGTATATAGAAGAGCAACAATCATGCATTGACAAAAAATAAATTCTACGTATAGCATCAGCTTAGGATCTTGTAGTAAAGTGCAATCAGTTGCAGATAGATGGAAAGGAGCAGCTTTATGATTGTAATATTGAAGGAGTAGCCTTCCCTCATAAGAATTTGACACAACGATTTTTTTTTTTTATTCAAGTAAAACTCAGACAATGCTTGTTCAATTACAAAAAAAACTTGTTAATAACTTCAAACCGTAGCACATTTCATGCTTCCATTGAACAACAGATGGACACAACTGAGATTTGTAAATTCTGCCATACTACTATCTCACATTCAGAGCTCAGGAGCACTAGAAAACAGATTTGTTTCATTTTGCGGCTGTAGACATCCCTGCCAAATGTTGCATGTAAACCTTGTCGTAAGCCTCGATGTTCAAACCAGAAGCAAGGAACAGCTCAACCTCACTAACGAAGCGCTCTGCTTGTTGTAACACAAATGGTTTCGCAGCATCCAAAAGCAACCTCCTAAACTCTTCACGTTTTTCCTCGTGGGTTGCAACCTTCGTGCCCTCTTTTTGTTTCCTTTTCCTTCCAAAGGACTCCACTACACCGTGAATATGATGCACAATGATCTCCCTTCTCAACCATCTCTTTACGGTACTTCCAGAATCGGTGGACATCAAACAAACTTTTTGAGATTTGTACATCACTTCCATACCATTGCAACCTGAATCCATGAGCACTTGAAAACCACCAGCTTTTTGCAAAATGCATGGAAACAGTGATCTAGATAGGCTTCTTGCCAGGAGTAGGCGCCATATTCTTCACTTCGATGCTAAAGCACTAAATATCTCAAAGAGATAATTTGATGCTGATGCGACTTCAGCAGCAGAAAATCCTGAGAACTGTGCCAGCAATCAAAATCAACAATCATAAAAAAAAACATATTTTATGAGAAAAATACACTTTTGAAGCTACGTTATGAGATGAATGGAAATGGCAGAATAAATAGCTGTACATCATCTATTTATTAGGTGAGGAAGAATGTCAACCATGGCGCCAAATTGAGTAATTTCACATTAGTTCCATGCTGGAAAGACAGAAGAAGAAGAAGAAGAAGAAGAAGGTTTTTAAGGTTTATAGTGAAGCTAAGTTGCATGGGTACTCCTCTAGAGGATCGCATCTGTGTCTGTATCCGTCTAATTAGTGTGCGACACAATTTTTCCTCACCACTCATGTCGAATATGGCTCTCAAATGTCTAGGTCCCAAAGGACCATAACATGGTTGGAAGTGATTCGGCGTGGTCGTGGTTGTGCGAAAACATAGTTGAGATATTAAACTATGTGTCATGTCCGTGTCCAAATCCATGTTGTCTGGATCTGAACCCATGTCCGTGTCGATGCCACCTAGAACTGAACAAATCTAACTTGTTTCAAATAATCACAATTCCAAAAGTAAAGAAATATGTGGAAGGATGTGGCCTCGAGCAAGCTAAGAATGCATTGTTCATGATCCTGTTATCAAAGGACATGGTCTTGTCAGTAAAATTCAGTTAAGATAAAAAGGAACAAGCTTCTCGAAAGAATGATAAATGGAAACCAGACAAATGATTTCTACAAATGCTTTAATGATGTCTATATACTTTTCTATACTTCTTTCTGAATGCTAGAAAACCAAAATACACATACCGCACACAACAACAAGACGAATCTTTTAGCCCAAATCTCTGATGGCAGCTATATAACAAAGCAATGAGAGGACATATCAAAAAGTATTAGGAAGTAGTCATAGAACTTGATAAGACAATTGGAGATAGAGAGAAGGTCCTTATGCCATATACATGGTTGGCAATATTGGTATCATAATAGGTTTCAAACCATTCTTATCAGTATGTATCAGCAGCTGGTTCCAAAAGCCAAAAAATATTAATATAGAAGACAGTTAGTAGTCTTGTCTTAGTTGTTCTTCTTAGTATGACCTAAGAGCATCTTTAGTTTTTCTAGGCAATTTCTACAGGCACCTCAAGTTTTACTTGAGGGCAACCCAATTTTTTTTCTTTTATTTACAAATTTGCCACTCCAAATTTTTTACTTGAGGGCAGTCCACACATTTGGTAGAAAGATTTGGACTGTCAGAAAAGTTGGCAGTCCTAACATAAAGTAGAACTGCCAACTTTCTTTTGGCAGCCCTAACATAAAGTAGCACTGCCAATTTTGTTGGCAATCCAACTTTATGTTAGGACTGCCTACTTTGTTGACAGTCCTAAATGATTAGGATATTAAGATATGTCCAAACAGAGAGTTTGGATTTGGACTGTCAACTTTGTTGGCAGTCCTAACATAAAGTAGGACTGCAAACTTTGTTGGCAGTCCTACTTTATGTTTAGAACTGCCAACAAAGTTGTCAATCCTAAAGGATACACTGAAACACTGATACTTAGGATACCAAATCCGTCAGCATCTCCCCCACCCCGCCGCCTCGACGGAATCCTATCTCTGTCATCCTCTCGGCCCCCTCCTCCTCCCACGCACGGAGCCTGACGACTGCCGTGTCTGTGACAGCATTGACGACGGCGGACTCGATGCGGAGAGCGCTGACCTAACGCACGTGCCGCACGTCGTACCTCGGCGGCGAGCGGCGCACGACAGAGGTGGTGTTGGCAGAGAGCGCCGAACTGACGCGCACGGCTTACCTCGACGGCGGCAAGCGGGCGGAGGTGGTGCTGGCGGCGACAGCGGCGGGGATGGGGGAGAGAGATGGAATGGAGGGCAGCCCCAAAGAAAATTTTGGGTTGTCCTAAGTAAAAATTGGGTCATCTTGAGGTTGTTAGGACCCTGTCCTAACTGATCTGGAAATGGTGTAAATCCAGCCATAAATCTGTAGAAAATTTCAGTGGAAGAAGAAAAAGAATTGGGGATCGGAGAATTCTAGGGTTTTTATTGATAATTGGGGAAGAAGAAGACTATTACATTCTATAAAGAAGAAGGAAAGATACTGAACTGAAAAACTACAGTAAGAAAACTCATTAACATTCTTCACCCCATCCTCCTCTTACATTCTTCTATTTATAGACTGATAATATGCTACTCTTGACAGTTGAGTCAGTTACTTGCTGAGCTGGCTTACTTGCAGATGAGGTGTCAAAGCATGCTGATTGGTTGAACTGTCATTCTTATGACATTTGAAGCTTGCTCGAGCTAGTGAGGATGCACACAGAGAATGGGTTCTTATCAATACCCACCCCTTAAATTGACCTTGTCCCAAGGTCAATGGAGGAGTAAATTGGATCCCACACCATAATATGGAAACTGGCACCATTATCTAATAATGAATCCTTCACCTCCTTGGCAACCCATACATGAACATTTATCACTCCAACAAGTAGAAAATATGATGAGCAATCATCAGTACAAGAAGCTTCAGAATCATGAATTGGAGGCCATGCATTAACCTGCAAAAATACCTTGTTGTGTTGTGTAACAGTGTCTATAGCAATGACATTCTGCAATTCTGAAAACGATGATGAACCTTGTACATGTCCTGCTTCATCCATGCGGTACCAATCACCAAGTTCTAGTGACAGTTCATCAGCAGTGCAGACATGATCTCTGGCAATATTGAGGCCTGTCATGCACTCTACTTGTAATACCCATTTGTTGCTTCCTGGATCCCATATCCTGTAAGCACTCTGAATCTGGAGAGCAGAAACTTCATACAATAGGTTGGAAAAGTACTCAAAATTATTGAGTAAATGCTTAACAACCTTCGGGTAATTTTCTTGATCTTGTGCACGCTTTCCTGCAGGAGTATTTGAATCACTCTTGAGATTATCAGAAAAAGATAAACTCAAAACTTCCAAACTGGATTTTGTATGTACTAATCTATTCTTCTGTGATGCTGACATCAATGTTGATGTCCTCAAACTTTTCCTACTTGAATTATGGGAGCTAGGAGAGCTGCTCAAAGGACACAGTACTAACTTCTTGCTCAAGATCTTCAGAGTTGCTTCTCATTGAATCAAAGCTTACAATTGTAGTTTTCTGATCTAAGTTCAGACTTAGAACTTCAAGGGTTTTCCTTTCCATGGAACTCTCAACAGTAGCTTGCTCTGGGTTATCATCAACAATATTCCCTGCTGCTACAGTAGACTGAACATGAAACAGTAGAGGTGTGGAATTAGGAAACTGTGGTTGGCTGGTACTCATAGGCATAGGCGTGTTCACAGGAAGTATTGGCATTGATTGGGGATAACTTCCTGGATGAATCTTTGTTCAAGAGTCTGCAAAACCTGGGAATGATTACCAGTGTACTCAGGACTTTGCACCCCTTGGCAGTTCATTTCAGTATGCACTCGACTGGTTATTCCTTGGGTAGTCATACCATGATATGCAGTACATGTTACTCCCTGATGATTCACTCCAAGATACCCATAACTTGGCAATTCTTGGTGGTTCATTTCCTGATACGAATGACTTGGCATTCCTTGAAAACTCATATCAACTGAACTTGACCCAAACTCTCGCTGCTGAACATAGGGTTGTGCAAAGGCACTTGCCCCATACTGAGGAACCACTGATGGTGCCATCCCAAACTGTGCAGGTGGTTGTGCTTCTACATTAAACTGTGCAAGTCCCTGTGTCAACCCTGGGTAGGCAGGGTTACTATTATTCTGCTGGTAACTGTATCAAGGGAACTGGACAGGGGTTGACTTGCTGCACTATGTTGTGCAATCAATGGGGGTTGCATACTAGTCTGGTACTGTGCAAAACTTGCAGACATGGGACATGTCACCATGGAAGGAGAATTTGGTATTGGAGAACACATGCCATGAACATTTGACAAGTTCATTTGGTTATGGTTTTGAAACTGAAGTTCTTGATATTTTCTTGCACTATTATCCAAAGGAGAAACATACTGAGATTTGTAAGGGTTTGGCAGTAGAAAACTACTATCAAGAACATTATAATTGCTCGTTGGATTAGGGTTTCAATCAACCCCATAATTTGGAGTGGGAATCATGGTATTAGGGTCTTGATTAACCCAAAAATTTGGACTGGAAACATTCCTACACTGTTGTAACTCTCTTTCTTCCCTTGACCTAACCAATTGCTCCAAGAATCGATCAAATTTGTCATTGAGTTGTTGAATTTTACCTTCACAAGATTGAAATTGCCTCTCCTCCGTCGAGATCGGCGGCTGTGGTGGTGGTTTCGGTGGAACTTCTTGCCGAGAGCCATAGTAGATCGAACTCGGATCTCCAGACGCTCCAAGAACGGAATTGAACGGTTGTGCTGGCTGTTCCGGGAAAGCTCCTTGCCAAGATCCATGGTAGGTCGAGCTCGCTTCATATGCTTGGCTCTCCCATGGCGGTGGTTCCGACGAAAGTCCATGTCGCGATCCTGATCCAACATAGCTGCTGTAGCTCTGCCATCGATCGACTCCAAGAACTGGATCATAGCTCTGATACCAATTGTTAGGACCCTGTCCTAACTGATCTGGAAATGGTGTAAATCCAGCCATAAATCTGTAGAAAATTTCAGTGGAAGAAGAAAAAGAACTGGGGATCGGAGAATTCTAGAGTTTTTATTGATAATTGGGGAAGAAGAAGACTATTACATTCTATAAAGAAGAAGGAAAGATACTAAACTGAAAAACTACAGTAAGAAAACTCATTAACATTCTTCACCCCATCCTCCTCTTACATTCTTCTATTTATAGACTGATACTATCCTACTCTTGACAGTTGAGTCAGTTACTTGCTGAGCTGCTTACTTGCAGATGAGGTGTCAAAGCATGCTGATTGGTTGAACTGTCATTCTTATGACATTTGAAGCTTGCTCGAGCTAGTGAGGATGCACACAGAGAATGGGTTCTTATCAGAGGTCCCCATCGACAGGGAGTTCGGACCAATCGACACGCAGGCGGCGTGTCCCACCAAGGCGGAGGCAACGCCTGATGACTGGCGCGAGTCCAGAGCATTTGTGGGAACCAAGCCTGTATCCATCACATTTTTGCCTTTGTCAAGAGCCTTGACAGCGGAGACCTTGCAGGTGGCTAGTGAGTGGACTTGAAGGAGACATACTCCGTAGTATGCCGACAATTGCTCATAATCCACCTGTTGATGCAGCATCCTTTCCTTCGGAAGTTTGATACGGATGGTATCAATCAGCGGTTTGATTATGTCCATCTCCACAAGGACACGGGTGCGGCTCGAGCGAGTTTAAGCCCAATGTGGTTGGAATCAATAAGTCCAATGGAAACCTACCCGACGAATTTAAGCCCCGCAAAGGCTCGTCGAAGGCGTTCCATTGAAGGGCGAGCATGTAACATCCTGCCGACAAGGGCGTGGCTCAGGGAGGAGAAGAGAGAGCCTCAACATCATCTTCGTCAAAGGATACCTACGGGACGCCCTCTACGACATAGTGGGAACGAGGCCGAAGCACAGGCTCCAGACAGAGTCCTGCAGCCCACCCAGACGGACTCGACCCCGTCGGAGCAGAAGCCGCCGAGCACCTGGGACCGCAAGCCACCTAGAGGTAGGAACGACCGCCCTGCACCGTCAGGGAAACCACCGAAGGGGGGCTATATATATATATATAATTAAGTCTATTAAGTTGAGCCAACTTCTCAATATAGTATCATTGGTTCTCTTTGGAGCTACCTTTCTTAATTTCCCTAAAAATCTAAAACCCTAACCCTATTCTCCTTAATCCTAACCTCCAAACTAGCCATCATCATCCCCAACAACCAAAACCTTAACCCTAGTCTTCCCAAATTCTGTTGTGGCCCGGACAACATTAGAAGTCACTACACCCAAACCCTAACACTAATCCTATATTCTTCTCCCAACCACCACCTACTACTAAACCCACAATATCCGACTATCCAAGCAAAATCACCACGAAAGCTGTTGCCCTCTTCTTCCAGGTCCCGTCATCTACCGCCGACCTCCTATCACAGCGCAACATACCTCCATCCTAGGCACTCGTCGGTCTACCTAATCAATCTCGACCACCTCCTACCTGCACTGGATCTAGATCTCGACGAGATCTGCCAACGACCTGCTCAGTCGATGACGACGATGTCTATAAGACATCTACAACATTAGTTTGTGACGACAAATACTCCAGCCTTCGATGTCCTCCACATGATCGTCATTGATCTCCTCTAGCCTTCTATTTGCTGAGAATTAATTTACTATTTGTACAGACTTAGGTGTTTATTATTTGATACAGGTTTCATTACCCAGACTTTGGTTGTGCACTTAATTGTGCATTTTTGTAGCATATTTCTTGATGAAGATGAAGATATATCTGGAGATTTTACTTCTTGTGGTGTTAACTTGTTTGGATATTTTTGGAGATTCTCTCACACGTTGATGGTTGCGCTTGGGCATCGCATACTCTGGTGTAGTGCTCATGGCAACTTCACTGACTTGTGTATATTTGGTAGCACACTTCTTCATGTAGGTAGACATATCTCTGGAGATTTTACTTCTTGTGGTGACAAATTCTTCAAATATTTTTGGAGATTCTCTCTTGTATTGATATGCTAAAAGTTGTGTCGTGCCGCTATCTCTTTGAGCTTGGGAATCGGGTACTCTTGTGTGGTGCTCATGGCAACTTCTCTTGTTTGTGCAGTTTTGGTAGAATACTTCTTCATGTAGATGGATATCTCTGAAGATTTTACTTCTTGTGGTGTTGACTTCTTCAAGTATTTTTGGATATTCTTCCGTACGGTGATGGTTGTATATTGCCACTATCTCTTTGCGCTTGGTCATCTCGTATTCTTGTGTGGTGCTCATGGCAGCTTCTCCGACTTGTGCATTTTTGGTAATACACTTCTTCATGAAGATAGATATATCTCTAGAGATTTTACTTCTTATGGTGTTGGCTTCTTTGGATAGTTTTGGAAATCCTCCCGTGTATTGATACGGTGATAGTTGTGTACTGATGCTACTTTGTGCTTGGGCATTGTGTATTCTTGTGTGGTGCCCATGTTAACTTCTCTGGCTTCTTCCTTGTCCACGGTTTCCGATTATTTCTTCCCACTGGAGATGCAGCGACTTCGTGGTCTTAAATATGCATCTTCTTCTTTTCTGACTTAAGCCCATGATTATTTTTCGCTGCATTGTTCTACATTCTCTCCTGCCTTTTCTAGGAATAGTTTGAGCACTAGGATTCTTATTTCTTCTTTTTAGGATTATGATTCTTATTCCTAATCCTATTGATTAGGATTCCTATCACTAATCTTTAAGATTAGGATTCATTTCAGGGTTATTATTTCCTTTAAAAAAAAGTAGTTAGGATTATTGTTTTTCTACCATCTTGTTTCCTTTTATGTAAGTGTTAGCGAAAAGTTAGAAATATAATTTACGTTTTATAAGATTAGTTTTTCCTAGTCCAATTGAAATTGTAAAAGCTCATATACTAACAATGGGTATTCTAAATAAGCCCCTTTTATAAGGAGGAGAATAGAAACCTCAATAGTAACTTTTATTAATATCTTTCTCTGATACTTTATTTCTGTTAATCCCTTGGCGAACAATCGATGGAAAAACACGTTTTCAGAAACTATTGTAAAGACAATGTTTCCAGCAACAACACCCTAAAGAAGGTGATGTTGTATTACGAGAATCTAAAGAGATTTCGTAATATTTTTCGAAGGCAACAGAACCGTATAACTTCTAAAGAGAAGCGACGGTATTCTCGAAGGCAACATAACCGTATAACTTCTAAAGAGAAGCGACGGTATTCTCGAAGGCAACAGAACCGTATAACTTCTAAAGAGAAGCGACGGTATTCTCGAAGGCAACAGAGGAAGAAGAAAGCCTGCTGGGGTGAAAGATCACCGGCGCTCAAAGCTATATCCGCCTTACGGACAAGCCTCCAGGAACCAGCAAGTTCGAAGAGAACTTTAGAACGCTGGCCAAAAATGTCGACGACTCCTCGGAATAGCAGCAGCACTTCTCACTCTCTCTGGAAATTCTCTGATTATTTTCTGTAACCCTGGAGAGAGGAGATGCTGCTGATATTATAGGCACGAGGTGGGCTTTTCAAATTCTGAACGCACGCTCAGGTTTAATGCCAGATCCGGATTTTCTGGATCTGAGCCATATCCGGATCTGAGCCCACAAGACCCGCGGACGTTACATAATTTGAACGGCCCACTCGACCCGCTCGACCCGTACGACCCGTACGTCCCGTACGCTCCGTACGCCTCGCACGCCACGCAGGGCCGCGCAGAGGCTCGCGCACGAGCGCAACTAAAGCGCACAATGCGCCTAGCGACGAGCTGTCGTGCTAAGTGCAAAGTGCCATCAAAAAGCCACAATAAGCCTCAAAAGCCCATTAGCCCAAGCCCAAGTCCGAGCCCGAGTCCGAGTCCGAGTCCGAGTCCGAGTCCGAGTCGCTAAGCCCCTTCGGGGCTTAGCTCCAATCTATTTTCATTTTGGCCAAAAGTTGGTTTCTTATTCTCACCTCTATGTAAAATCCCCCCACATGGCACCCTCCATTGGGCCTCAACCCATGTGCATCTCTCTATTCCTTCATAAGTAATATATAGAGATACATATTGGTGTGATTTTCCGATGTGGGACTATCTTTTAACAATAGAATGTTGTGAACACACACAACACAAAGAATAAAACACCAACAATCCCCCACATATCTCTATATATATGAGTTAAGCGTTCCACATAATAACTGTCCATTATGCATTAGGATAGATGTCGCTGACGACTTGAATCTTCCCGCATGGGTTGAACAACAGTATGATACAAGAATGGACTACGCCTTGAATTCTGTACCACAACTGTAATTTTTTCCACTCACATAATGTAGTTATCTGTGCTTCTGGCTGCACATTAAAGGCCTTGTGCCAGCCTGGATTTCAATGTATGTATTTTGGGCGTCTACAAATTTACCCTCAAGAAACGGCCTATTTTTCTGTCCATACATTATAGGTGAGTTCTTTATTAAAGAGACATGGCATGAAGCGTCCAACGCTTCCTTTGCGGTGCTACGCCGCTATGACATGGACTTAAGCCGAGGACCTTACCCCGAATCACCGGGAACCTCATCGTAGTGTCATACTACCCGTAGCATGAGGTCTAGCCCCTTTGTAGTGCCAAACTACCCAGCATGAAGCCTTACGCTTCTGTGCGGTGTTACGCCGCTACGACATGGCTTGCAAGGCCGAGGCTTTATCCCTAGCCGGGTTTACCTCATTGTGGTGTCGTGCCACCCGTAACATGAGGAACACCTCCTCTTTGTAGTGCTGACTACATCCCTCTTTAATTCAATATACAGCATTAGGCCAACTGCCTATTTGCGGTGCTACGCCGCTGACTTGGCTAACATAGCCGAGGATTTACCTCTTTCGAGAACCTCATGGTGGAGTCACCGCCACACATAGCATGGAGTCACACTCCTTGTAGTGCTGTGCTACCATGCTTCCTGTAAAGCATAACAGACCTTCACTCAGTCTGAGAACTTATTAAGGCATTATGCCATCCTTCCCACAGGATCAATTTTTCGTAGAAAATTCATAGTAGACAACAGTGGTTCTGGGTCCGAAACCCTTCCATGTTCCGCAGAACAAGTACCCACTGTTAACTAATATTTTTCCAGTCAATAGTCCTCCCTTGAATCAAAAAATTAGATATCTGGTAGATTTCTCTTTGAACCAATAACATAAAATTTATTGATAGGATTATAATGACACAATATTAGAATGCCTTCAAACCCATCTTCCTTGCTGTGTCCTCGACCAGCTGTCGTTTGAGGCCTTTCGTGAACGGATCCGCCAGGTTCTCCTGACTCCGAACATCGATCACTGCAATGACGCCTCGTTTGATGAGATCGTTCACTGCTCTGTGCTTTAACCGCACAGTCCTCTTCTTCCCGTTAAAGAGTTCATTTGATGCTACTGCTGCTGCCGCCTGGTTGTCACAGTATATCGGGATTGCCGGTATCTGAGCTCCAACCACTGGAAGATCATACATGAGCTCCCGAAGCCACTCTGCTTCATCTGCAGCAGCATCCAATGCAAAGAATTCAGATTCCATGGAGGAGCGAGATAACATTGTCTGCTTCTTCGATTTCCACGATATAGCAGCTCCGTCCAAGGCGAATATGAATCCACCTGTAGAATACTCGCTCTCCACCTCTGAACACCAGCTAGCATCACTGAAGCCTTCCACTACTGATGGATCTCCGTTGTAGTATAGTGCAAATGTCTGAGTCTTTTTTAGATATCTCATAACACGCTTCACAGCGTTCCAGTGTTCAACGCCTGGGTTGCTAGTGAACCGACTCAGCATTCCCACCGCAAAAGCTATGTCAGGCCTTGTGGCAGTAGTAGCGTACATCAAGCTTCTGATGACGCTGGCGTACTCCAATTGCTTGACGCTTTCTCTCGAATTTGGCTCCAGCTTCTGATCACTCCGGTACGGTGTATCAATTATAGGAAGATCTTGATACCCGTATCGAGTGAGCATTTTCTCAATGTAATGAGATTGTGACAGTGCTATTCTCGTGCCTGTCCGGATGATCTTGAGCCCCAAGATAACATCGGCATCCCCCAAGTCCTTCATACTGAACTTGGTCGAGAGAAATTTCTTTGTCTCTGTGACACAGCTTAAATCCATACCTAGGATTAGCATGTCGTCAACGTATAGACAAACGATAACTCCTCTTCCGTCAGCAAACTTAGTATAGACACACTTGTCTGTTTCACTGACCTTGTAGCCATTTGACCTTATCACTTTGTCAAACTTCTCATGCCACATTTTGGGAGCTTGTTTCAAACCATACAGAGACTTCATCAACTTGC
Source organism: Iris pallida (assembly GCA_029216955.1). Classification (NCBI taxonomy): domain Eukaryota; kingdom Viridiplantae; phylum Streptophyta; class Magnoliopsida; order Asparagales; family Iridaceae; genus Iris; species Iris pallida. The sequence continues at coordinate 4,053,062 of JANAVB010016197.1, read as the reverse complement.
AGACTTTGTCTTCCAGACCTCTGACGACAAAACCTTCTGGTTGTTACATGTAGATCTCTTCTGTCAGCTCGCCATTAAGGAATGCCGTTTTCACATCCATCTGATGTATCACTAGTTTGTGTATTGCTGCTAGAGCAATTAACAATCTGATGGTTGTCATCCGAGCTACTGGAGCATAAGTATCAAAATAGTCGATCCCCTGTTTCTGAGCAAACCCTTTGGCCACTAGCCTGGCCTTGAATTTGTCGATGGTTCCATCTGCTTTCATCTTCTTCTTGAAGATCCATTTGCATCCGATGGGTCTTGCTCCTTCTGGCAGGTCAACTAACACCCATGTATTATTGGAGGTGATTGAGTCAATCTCATTGTCTATCGCCTCCTTCCAGAATACAACATCTCTGGTCTTCATCGCTTCATCATAGGTAAGCGGATCTGCTTCCACATGATAAGTGACGAAGTCATCTCCGAAGTCTTTCGGCCTCCTTACTCGCTTAGTTGACGGCTCAGCGAGTTCTGGTTCAACTGGTGTCTCTTCGACAATAGCTTCTTCTTGGACTACTGGTTCTTTAAGGACTTCTGTCTGCTTTGCACTCTCATCATTCTCCGGAAGATCCGCGAGAACAATATTTTTGTGCCTTGCAAACTTGTCTTCAAAATATTCAGCATCGCGAGATTCAATGATATGATTTGATTCTATATCAAGGAATCTCCGAGCATCACTCTTCTCGGCATAACCCAAGAAGATAGCCTTAGTGGTCCTAGTCCCCAGCTTCTGAATCTTCAGATCTGGGAGCTTCACGTAAGCCAGACACCCCCACACTCGAATGACATTCAAGTAAGGTCCGACTTTGAACCAGAGTTCATGAGGTGTTATGTCCGAAGTTGCATACGGTACTCTATTGAGAATGAAAGTAGCCGTTAATGCAGCTTCTCCCCAGAAGCTCTTTGGAAGACCCGCAGTCAACAGCATAGAGTTCATCATCTCTGTCAACGTTCTGTTCTTCCTTTCTGCTACTCCGTTGGATTGAGGAGAGTACGGAGCCGTCGTCTCATTTATGATTCCATGTTCTTTACAGAATGATGAGAAATCATGAGACCGATACTCCCCGCCTCGATCACTCCTTAGCCTTTTGAGTTGTTGTCCAGTTTGCCGTTCAGCCTCGGCCCTGAACTCCTTGAACTTCTCGAATGCTTCGTCTTTAGTCTTGAGCAGGTAGACAAAAGCATACTTTGAGAAGTCATCGATGAAAGTAATAAAATACTTCATCCCGGCTTTTGTAGAGAATTGCTTGAAATCACAGATATCTGAGTGAACCAACTCCAGAAGATCTGTGCTTCGATGGACCCTGTGAAAGGGTTTCCTTGTGATCTTCGTCTGAGCACATACTTCACATTTCTCTACCTTACCCCCACACTTGGAGATAAGTCCTAGGCTAGACATCTTGTTAATTCTTTTACAATGAACATGTCCTAGCCTATTATGCCATAACTCAAAAGAATAGTTCAAAGTAGAAATAGCATTAATATCATTTTTCTGGGTTACAACAAGCTAAATTTTGTACATTCCTTCAGTCTGGAAAGCTTTTCCGAAGAATGTACCCTTCTTGGACATCACCATCTGGCCAGCATTGATGTCCATCCTCAAGCCTGCATTACAAAGCAGGCTCCCAGAGATCAGGTTCTTAGCAATTGCAGGAACATGCTTCACTCCTTGAAGCGTCAGAGTGTTCTCCGATGTGAGTTTTAGCTCCACCGTCCCGATCCCCAGTACTTCAGCTTGTGCCTGGTTTGCCATTATGACTTTCTCGGAAGTTGGCTCATAGGAGTCGAACCATTCCTTGTCTGAGCAGACATGACATGTCGTACCAGTGTCTATCCACCAGTCCGAGTCAACCCCCACATTTGCAACCTGCGCTATCATTGCAACCAGATTAGTAACCAAAGAAACCTTACTAGGCTCACCTTTTTCTGGTTCCTTGCAGTCACTTTTGTAGTGGCCTTTCTTGCCACATTTGTAACAAGTCACATGGGACTTGGACTTCTGATTCTTGAATGAAGGACTCTTCACTTTCAGATTAGTGAAGTCCTTCTTCTTGTGAGGAGAAGCCGCCTGCTTCCCCTTGTACTCTCTGGTTTGGACCAGATTTGCTTTCGCTAGTTGTTTGGACAGAGAATCCATCTTCTGTTGAGAGCGCATCTCGTCCTCAACATAGATCTCTTGCAGGAGATCTTCCAAACATATGTCCAGCTTCTTGCGGTGCATCCTTGCATAGAAGTTGCTCCAACCCGCAGGAAGTTTAGAGACGATTCCTCCAATGACAAACTTGTCGACAAGAGGCATCTTCTCGTCATCCAACTTTTGGCGCAGCTTCAGAAACTCCTTTACTTGGGACAGCATAGCCTTCTCATCTTCGAAGGTCCACTTGTGGTATCTTTCAACCAGAAGATCTTGGACCGATTCTCGTCATCTTCGTACAATTTCCCCAAGGAGTCCCAAATCTCTTTGGCAGAATTCTTCTTGGAATAGGACTCTGCCAGAGAGTCTTCCATGCTATTGAGAATCAACAGTTTACAGATACTGTTTTCTCTAATCCATTTTGCCTGCTTAGACTTAGCAGCTGCAATAACTTCTGCGGTTCCGGTTGTTGGAACGATCGGTTCTTCCTCATTCAGCACGTGATCAACTTCCACGAGTTGAATGTTTAAGGTTACTTTCCGTTTCCAGATTTGGAAATGTTCGCCGTCGAATTTCTCCAACTTGTTAAAGTCGGTATTGACGAGCGATGCACGTGAGTTATCCATCTTTTCGATATAGCTTTGAGATTGTTAATCCCTTGGCGAATAATCGATGGAAAAACACGTTTTCAGAAACTATTGTAAAGACAATATTTCCAGCAACAACACCCTAAAGAAGGTGATGTTGTATTACGAGAATCTAAAGAGATTTCGTAATATTTCTCGAAGGCAACAGAACCGTATAACTTCTAAAGAGAAGCGACGGTATTCTCGAAGGCAACAGAACCGTATAACTTCTAAAGAGAAGCGACGGTATTCTCGAAGGCAACAGAACCGCATAACTTCTAAAGAGAAGCGACGGTATTCTCGAAGGCAACAGAGGAAGAAGAAAGCCTGCTGGGGTGAAAGATCACCGGCGCTCAAAGCTATATCTGCCTTACGGACAAGCCTCCAGGAACCAGCAAGTTCGAAGAGAACTTTAGAACGCTGGCCAAAAATGTCGACGACTCCTCGGAATAGCAGCAGCACTTCTCACTCTCTCTGGAAATTCTCTGATTATTTTCTGTAACCCTGGAGAGAGGAGATGCTGCTGATATTATAGGCACGATGTGGGCTTTTCAAATTCTGAACGCACGCTCAGGTTTAATGCTAGATCCGGATTTTCTGGATCTGAGCCATATCCGGATCTGAGCCCACAAGACCCGCGGACGTTACATAATTTGAACGGCCCACTCGACCTGCTCGACCCGCTCGACCCGTACGACCCGTACGTCCCGTACGCTCCGTACGCCTCGCACGCCACGCAGGGCCGCGCAGAGGCTCGCGCACGAGCGCAACTAAAGCGCACAATGCGCCTAGCGACGAGCTGTCGTGCTAAGTGCAAAGTGCCATCAAAAAGCCACAATAAGCCTCAAAAGCCCATTAGCCCAAGCCCAAGTCCGAGTCCGAGTCCGAGTCCGAGTCCGAGTCCGAGTCCGAGTCCGAGTCCGAGTCCGAGTCCGAGTCCGAGTCCGAGTCCGAGTCGCTAAGCCCCTTCGGGGCTTAGCTCCAATCTATTTTCATTTTGGCCAAAAGTTGGTTTCTTATTCTCACCTCTATGTAAAATCCCCCCACATGGCACCCTCCATTGGGCCTCAACCCATGTGCATCTCTCTATTCCTTCATAAGTAATATATAGAGATACATATTGGTGTGATTTTCCGATATGGGACTATCTTTTAACAATATAATGTTGTGAACACACACAACACAAAGAATAAAACACCAACAATTTCTATAGCACTTAATGCCTTTAAATAGTTTACATGATGGACTCCTTTGGATAACTATCTTCATATAAATTTTAGCTACCGATCATATCTAAAAGTATCACATTCATCTACTTTGGTTAAAACTCCAACCATAATGATAGTTAATTTAGGGTTACACCTAATAGAAGATAATTAAATAGGATTCTAATTTCTATTGTTTTCTTAGATTATATTATTATTCCCATCAAGTCATAGTAGAAATTAGAAGAGGTTGTAGGTTGCCTATTGGTATTAAAGAAGAGTATGAGCATCCATTGTAATCAAGTCTCATAATTAATTTTGTGTGTTCTTGCTCTCAAGATCAAGAAACAATTGACTATAATTAAAAACTTTGTTTGTCATTCTAGAATAAAATCATCTCTTCAATTATGAGCTCTTCAAGCTAGGAAAGCCATAAACCCTAGTTTTACCTATTCGAATCATCACCAAACTGAATCACACCACATTAGTTCCAAACCAAGTTGAAGTAAATGTTTTAGAAAATTCAGTTTAGTTCGTAAATTCAATTAGATCAGGCCGCATATATTTGAGACATATTAGAAATATCATCACATTTACAACATATTAGATCAAATGTTAGAATAATTGAAATATCATCACATTAACAACATAACCCACATGACATTTATAAATGAATTATACACATAAATCACAAAATTTAGAGGATAATATAAGAAAGAGGTGGCAAAGCTTGTAGCTGGGATTTGGTTTATTCGATTTAGAATAAACTAATTATTCTGTTCAGGTTTGGGGTTTAAACCCCATAATCTATACCTATATGTTTATCCTCTAAATATTCTAAAACCTTAACCCTCTATCAAAACATGACCCTAGACCCATTCACACTCCCTATATCTCCACTAAACCTAATCCTAGAACTCTAATACATATATAGAACCCAAATGCTAAAAATCCATAAAACCATAATCTTAACCACAATCATCCCCAATGCCTACTACAAACCCTAATCTCAAAACTCCTACTCCCGTATCCACACTATCATTTTCACACAAGATTTATTCACTCTCATAATAAGGATTAAGGAGTTGTTACATTTTAATAGTACCAGACATGTCATTATTAAGGAAGACGATCTTGATAGTTAATATTAGGTACATTATTTAAGTACATTGAAGATTGGATCATGCAAAAAAGAAAAGATAAGGAATCCTAGATTGTGAGAAATTATTGAGTGAACCATATCCATCATTCACTCTATGAATCAAACCTAACATACGGATCGTATCACAATCCTTTTTTTAACCATTTTGAGATAGGAACCCCATGTCAGATTTGAGTGACCGGGACCATAGAATGAATGATGTGATATGATTAGGGACACATAGCGGACGACGTCGACCACTAATTTCACACACAAAAATATGAACCACAAACCTGCTACGCGAGACCAAGCAAGAACAAACATGTATGTGATGGTGAATATGGGCACTAGGGCAACTTCCAACCATTTATATAATGAAAATATTGAAATACAATTCACGTCAACTCCCTTTTATATCGACTTCCTTGCCCCAAGAGTCCACCCCTTACACTTTTCAAGAGAAAGATACAATATACAATGAGATCGTAAAATAGAAAACGTAGTCCCTTACAAAGTACTCTCACCTAGTAATGGTTGCCCATCATCCGTCGGTGATGATCTCGACCTGACGGAGTGGGTTGGCTCTTCATCCTCAGAAATCCTCTCTATCTTGAAGTAGAAGACCAAAGATGTGTTGCTTTTAGGCCGTGGAATTTTCTTGAACCCTAGAAGAACACACCTTAGAAATTTCCCTTTACTGTAATGTCCTGTCCCGCTCAGTTCAACAGGATGAATCGGAACACAACAGCGTTTGGACTTAGGCAACGCAATGGCTTGCTCGACGTCCCGCTCTCGGTCGAGGCAACTCCTCGCTAAGGTGGGTGGCTTCGATGAACTTGCCTCAACTTTGCCTTCACACTTAATAAATGAATGTTTTCAATTACACTAAGTAGGTATGCTAATAAAAGAGACGAACCCTCATAGCTAAAGGGAATAATCCCGCTCTGAGTCAAAAACTTGATGCCTAGATTGTACTTCACATTGGATTTTCAAAGTTGGCACTCGATCTTTCGATCCCACGACTTGGGTCAAGTGAGGAGTTTATGTTGTCACATAGACTATCGACTTGTTGTCATAGTCTATATGTTCCTACGGCTTCAAAGCACGTTCCTACTGTTTCATTGCCACGTTTTCTACGGTATCAAATCTTATCGTATAGAGTATGACTTGGTATGTGGCACTGCACAAAACACAGTTGGGTCAAGTTAAGCAGGAGGGATATCAAATAGTCGTTCATGGGTTTGAGTCAAGAAAATTATGATAATATAGAAAGTTCTTGGGACCGATATCGCACAGGCAGACTCTAGTTTTGGGAGCTGTATAGAGATGAAAAGATGAGATGAGAAATGGTCTTATAAGTACGTCAGATTGAGTAGAATCTTGCATGATCATGGACAACTTGTGCACAAGGTTTGGTTCCTCGAATGATTGTCGGGGCACTAGGATCGATTCGTATCTAGGGGAACAAGTTCGTCGTGTCCGACGTACTGGCACGGGGTATTGCAGGACCTTCAAGTAGTTTGACTGAAGGGTGCTCCGCAATGCTTGGTGATTCGGGACTTTCAGTGGGGCTAGCTACCTTGCTACTGAAATGATCGTCGTCTAACCCATAAATGTCCAAGATAGCTTGAATTGCCAGTGACCTTTCATATAGACGAGTCGCCGTAATATCGACAATCTGCGTGTATGCTATAGATTGAGTCAAGAAATGTATGCACGACACGAATGAGTCAATGAATGTAGGCACGTCATGCAACACAATTATGGGACCTAAAATTTGGCTATAGCAGAGACACGTGCTTCGGCACGAGATATGACGTCGTGTTTTAAGTCGTTGACACAAATTTAATAAGATTATAATTAAGTCGTTTGTATGTTGAGACGGGGTAAGGCAAGTATGGATAAGTTACACCGAGTTGCGAGGCACGGCCTCGACGTTGTTGCATGAATGAGTTTTATGGCACGACTATGTTGTAGCGTCACAAAGTAGACCAGGAGTCTATATTTTGAAACTGGTCCTAATGCAAGATTAGAAAGACCACAAAAGAATAAGTTACACTCACTAAAATAACGTATTGGTTTTGTTTGGATGGGCAAAATACCCCGCACCAGTACGGTTGTGTACTGAGTCACTGACACCCCACCAGTTTTCATGTGCAGGTTTAGGTACTTGCTCGTTCGAGGCGAAGCTGGCTTGGACGCGCTGAGACATGGAGTTCCTTGGCATTTCGAGGCGTGCGGCTACGTTGGAGTCATCACCTATACTGGACGTAATGTATGGACATCGCCTTCTGAACCATCTGCAAGTTGCAAGCCTTGACTTTTTGTATTGAGAGATGAAAGAGAGAGTTGAGTGATTGTATCCAAAGAGAAAATGAGCCCGAGTGATTGTAATCTTGGCCTTGTGCCCTCGTAATTCCACTACATTACCAATAAAAGATAATTTCATTTCTATACATCTTGTGTTATTCAACTTTTCTGTTTGGGACTTCTGTGCGACGACCTCGTCGCGAAGCTGCGAAACCGGCCATTATGGTATTCGTCTTGCGCGAGCGCAACTTAGGCTCGTGCAGCATCACGTCCAAGCAAGGACAATCGGCTCTGCGGAACCGGTGTGTGACATTTACTTCTTATTTATATGGAGCAAAGAAACCCTAATTCTCATTAAGAGATCATGACTTGCCTTATTCCCCAAGTTAGTTTCAGAATACATCTGAATCGTTCAGATTGAGCACCCATAACTCCAATGGGTTCAACCGAAAATAAAAATAAACCAACATCTAATCCCAACTCGCCGACCAACGGATATCCGACTGAATACCAGATTTGGATAGTCCGTTCGATTCCCAATTCTTATGTTCCGAAAAAAAAACACTTACCAAACCAAATACCCTACGGTATCCACAACACCAAGTTCGCCTGATTTCGATAGATATCCGACCGGATAGCCGATGGCCTCCGGTAGTCGACTCCTTCAACGACTCTAGACTACTACGCAAGCCTAAAAATTAGGTTGGATCCTGACATGGTGGACTTGGTTCACCTAATAATTTATCCTAGATTATACCTAAATAATATAGAAAATAGTGTTACGAAGATCGAAAATTATCATGCTTATTTGCATAAAGAAAACCAAAAAAGGTAACATAAAGAAAACCAAAATTACCATCTGATCAGATATTCCATTATGCGATAGTTGAACAATAAACAAACAAAAAATGCAAAACATTTATATGATTATTCAATTTGGTCCAATTTTCCCATAGAGAAGAAACTACTCTCCATGTAGAAACTAGGCATGCACGAGCTCCCTGGAACTTGATCTCTCCACAATATTTTCTTTTAATGTAGTAGTACCGCAACCTCTCTCTCCCCTTCTCTGATATCTGCATCGGAATCCTACCATCCTCTCGCAACCTCTTTCCCCATCTCTGATATCTGCATCAGAATCTTTCCATCCTCTCCAAATATCAAAGGAAAGCAAAACATTATGATAGCACAACTTCTAATTGCACAATCATGTATTCCTTTACCCACACCACATTGTCGTAGTCTTTCAACAACGATATGTCGACAACATTGAAACTATGTTGCTCCATTATACATATCAGTCCCCCGAGATGACAAGTGACAATTGATGCATGCCCTCGTTTTGCAAGTAATTTAATAGTGTAGGTGGAATCACAGACCGCTCCTTCTCAAGAACAAAGCGAGCTATGGCGTACCAGAATAAAAAAAAAATGTGCATATGGATGGCCATGTTAACAAAAGGGACTTCATGTAAAAGAAATATATCAATTATAGACGGACAATTTACCGTGTCTCTCCATTGCTTATCGATACCCAGAGCGAAGACATGACAACCCGACTTAAACAAGTGTAAATATCACCTTGTAATTTTTTGGTGGAAGGGATGTACTGAACCGTATTGTTGTCCCTTTCTCCCAGACTCCTCGAGAAGACTTTCGTGACAATACCGAACATGTTCAAGTGGTATCGGAGCACATACTACGCTCCCTAAAGAAGTCTCGTGGCCATGGTCTTGTTTACTAGCATTCTTCATCTCTTTCCGCAGCCGCTTATGTTGGTGTTGATCATACAGATTCAGTGAATGATCATCGATCGATGAGTAGTTTCTTACATATTTGGAGAAAATATTATTACTTAGCGGAGCAAGAAATAGATTATGGTTACTCGCTCGTCGGTTGAAGCTGAGCATCGCTCGATGGCCATACCGTTTTCGGTCTCACACGGTTGAAGAGTGTTCTTATTGATCTTGGTATTGCTCACTCTTCTCCGGCTCTTCGTTACTGTGATAACCAAGCAGCTATTTACGTTGCTCAAAATCCGGTCTTTCATGAGCGCACCAAGCACGTTGAGGTTGATTGTCGTTTCATTCGGGAGAATGTCAAGATTTGTGATGTTCATCCAGGTCCAACATGTTTCTACCACACCACAGATTGTCAACATTCTCACCATGGCCTTGCCTTTCCCACTTTATCTTCGCTTTCTATCCATCCAAGCTTGGAGCTCTCGATAGCTATGTTCCATCTTGCGGGGGAGTGTAGAAGATAGTTAATAGTATGGCTTTAGTTACTCTTCCTTCTAATGGCCTAAGAGCCTCTTTAGTTTTCCTACTTTTAGTCGCACATAGAAAAAACTCAAAGGAAGTGTGTGCCGTCTTGATTAAGTCCATTAAGTTGAGTCAACTTCTCAACAATGAAGAGAATGTTTTAAGCACTAGAAATATTTAGGCATAATTTTATCTATTGTTTGTTGTTCCCTTTAGTTTTGAATGGAAAGATACTCAACCAACATCGATATTCTAGTTTATTTCACTAGCTTTTAGACAACGCGTCCACACGATAGATAACTTGGAATGGAACAAGATTAAAATGTACGAATGTTGTGAATTTAATATACAAGTTCGACAAGCAGTAATGGTAATGGTTAGAGTGTGCAAATAAGAGTTGACATGTTTGACCTCCGACACAATATAATCATTGTGTCTATAGTGTTTTTAAATTTTTACCATACTTCTTTTTTTTCATTTTTTTGGGGCTAAATTGACAGGAAAAGAGAGCCACAATTTCGATACCCTTGGGTGTGAATATCGGATCGGACATGCCAAAACCGATACATATTGTCGATACATTGGTCGATGGTGTAGACCTCGGTCATATAGGGGGTAGCATGAATATGACATTGCCCTTCAAAGACTTTGATGATGCCTACTCTTAAATTAAAGGTTAGTGTGAATTTGATCTAAAATTGGTAAAGCTGAAAAACTCAAAGACGAGACAAATTGGTAGCTAGCTTAATTCAAATAATTCCCTTGTGTTTGTTAATGTTGTTAAGTTATTTGTGCCCAAACATTTCTTCCACAGAATAAGAACATACTATTTGCATACCACCAGGTATGTATGTCGAATCTTCAAAATTAAGCTGGTATGAAGAGTTTGGGTAGAGAATCAAAATATAAAAGTGAAGATGAAACATCGATCGAGACTGCTTAGTCTTGTTAAACCGAACAAAGCATAGAATCAAATATTTTGTTCAACAATTCTATTCTAGGGTTTTAAGCAAAGATTAACGAACAAAAACAACAAAAAGAAAGGATGAAAGATTACCGAACAACAACAAAAAGAAAGGATCAAAGTGGACGGACGTACCTGAACGAACGAACGAACGAAATGGGTCCAGAAGGAGAGATGAAATTGACCTAGCTTGCTATGGAGTCGATCGAAGAACTTCCGGAAAGAAAAAAAGCAAAAAAAAATTTGGACCATTTCTCGATTTGTGCGTGTCATCCTTGCGCAGGGGCCATGCTAATCTTCTCTGTATCGTTCCAATTTTATCGGATGTCCCCGAAGGGACGAAGAGGGATGTAGCATGCCTGCACTTGAGCTCCAAAACCACTCCTCTCACAGACGATGTGGGACTAAACAAGTGTGAAGAGCCTCGGCCAGAAACTTGGGCTGCTCGCCAGCCCAGCCCAGCCCATGAGACTCAGAAGAGCCTTAGCCAAGAACATTCAGGGTGTAATCTGATACTCCTGTGAGTGTGAACTCATTTTTCTCACATTAATTTTTATGTATGTTGCCAACCACCAAGCTCTAATCATCCCAATGACTAAACAAGTGTGAAGAAAAGATTGATGTCCCTGCCTCCCTTGTTGCTTAATTCAACAAAAAAAAATGACACATCAATTTTCTGGTGAATTTTTTTTTTAAATGCATATAATTTTTCTGGGGAATTTTTTTTTTTTATAAATGGAGGAGTATTTTCTGGTGAATTTTTTTTTTTTTTTTAAAACTGCTATATTACCAATCGTGCTGAATGGGTCAGATTGTGTGACAATTAAAAAATATAACATGCTCAGATAGTTAGTGCAACCGGAACGAGAATACTAAGGTAGATGGGTGGAAATGCATTAAAGGACGTGAATTAGTATATTCGTGGGAAGATAGATGTGGCACTAATTGAGGACAGAAAAAACGACTTAAGTGGTTTGACATGTGCAACATAGACCAATAGATGTTCTTGTAAGGATGAACAATAATAGAGTAGTTAATGGAGCCGCTAGTACAAGATGTAGCCTAGATGAATATAATATGTAGTGTTGAAGAAGAATATGAATTTCGTTAGCATTACAAAGGACATGACCCTTAACAGAGCGATCAGGAGGATGCAAATAGCCGACTCCAAAATTTTAGGACAAATGCTTTTGTAGTTGTTGTTGTTGTTGTTGTGTTATACAACAACTTTGAAGTTAGTTTTTTTGGTGAGACCATCTACTATCATCAAATAAGAAGGCCGAGGAGTCTCAATATTTTGAAAATAAGTTTAAGTTCTAAACATATATATTTCTGCTCTATATAAAGGTCAATGCTAAGAGCACTACACAAAAATGTTAGCGATTGTCAACATTTCTGCAATCACGTGCATATCCAGAATTGTCAAAATTTTGGCAGTCTTTGATAGTCTACAACTGCATATATTTTGCCAGTCCTAAACACAACAAGGATTGTCAATATTTTTGCAATCCAGGACTACAGAAAATGGTGACATTCATTAACATTTGTATAGTGCTCATAGCATCGACACTACACATATGATTTCTTCTTCTTTAACAACATTACAGATGATTTCCATATGTTATGTACAAACCTATGAAACATTATTGAGTCTTGCTCTACCTATAATAGAGTCATGGTGTAAGTTGGGTCGGGGTGGGCCGACCCGGACCCGGTTTTAGCCAGGTTTGACTGGGCCAGATCCGGTGTCACGCCCTAGTCCCAAAATACACGGGACCATGCTACGTGGCAATAGCCAGCTACGTATTCAACCAGACTCTTCCGACTCTAATACGTATAGGCTATAAAGATCAGAACAAGTATCCAAAATATCCATAATGCTTCAGATTGGTGAACTTCGTCTGTAGATCATACCGAGCTACAGCATCAAAATACTTGGTCTGGAATCTCTCTCTGAACACCGCCCAAGCAATGGGTGCTGCTAATCCAATGGCCTGAGCCGCCCACCAGCTGCGGGCAAGATCTAACAACTGCAGGCGCACCACGGCTACCTTCTCGTTCTCTGGGGTCCTGGCTGCTTCTAGAATTACCTCTATGTCCTGAAGCCAAGCATCTGCGGCGATAGCATCTTCACTACCGTCGAAGAAGGGAGGGTTCAAGCGCTTGAAGCTGTTGGCCGCACTGTTACCCTGATGACCGCCCCTGGTCAAAGCATCCGTCACTGCCTGGTGCAAGGCATCTCTACGACGATCTTGGGAAGCTATCAAGGTCCTGACGAGTCCTACCAAAGTGCCATCATCAGGTTCGGCAGGCTGAACTGGCTGGACTGGTGGCTCTCCGCCAAAAGGCACGACTCTGGAGGCTACTCCCGAATGCTGGGCTTGATCCCTGGGTTGTTGCTGATCCACAGGAAGTGCTCCGCCTTGCTGACCGGCAGGTCCAGGAACAATGCCGCTGAAGAAGACGACATGGGGAACAATAAGGAAGGACCAGGACAGATCAACGATACAAGCATATGATCAGGACAAGAATCTAGGGATTCAGAAGATACGAACAGAGATCAAGGGCGAATATTGATTGAGACATCTATTCGGTAAACCCTCACATATCTTGATTTACAAGACCTGCATGGGCCACCACTTAAACCATGTCACACCCCAGAACCAGAATACTGGAGAGCGGGGGCAGACATAGCCAGCTACGTATGTTGAAATGGATTTCCATCTCTCTATACGGTCACGGCTGTCTAGATACATGAGGATTTACTACAAGCCAACAATCTCCTATGGTCATGAACAAGCCTAGTGTCTCAATCACAAGCAAGTAAGTAAGTCACAAGATGTATGATCATTAAATATACAATAATAAGACATCCCAAATATTATATATTCAGCTGATCATGAAGCTAGTCGTTACAAAATGTTAGGACTAGCAAGAGTTTAGTCATACATGATCAACCCTAGGATCTGTCAATCATGTTACATCCCGTAGGCAGATAATAAGTAAGTACAATCGAGCTAAACAGGTGCTCGTCGGCTAAACACCTCAAAAGAATATGTTTACAATAGAGTGGAAGAGCCAAAAATAACCCACTCGTTTCCCTGGTTACGCCTGGTGTTCACCATCGGGCTGGAAAATCGGTAGATCCTCTGGAGCTGCTCCGAAATCTGGCCATACAAAATCAGCTGGGTCAGATCCCAGAAAGAACAAGTGCCACAAAGGAAGCTTCACTTAGGAACTAAAACCAGCAATTAGTACAATAGTAATAAAGTAGTAAATAAGACAGGGTTAAGAAAAGTATCACAGGGTGATATACGATGAGATAACCATGGAAATATTCAGATAGCCAGGTTACAACCCGTAAACCAAACAAGGACCGGGATTGTAACCCTTCGTCTGAACCGAACTTGGAATTCTCACCATTTATCGGTAAAATAAATACAGGCATTCAGGTCATGCAGTAATCTGGAACATAATTAGGACAAAACTAGACTGGTTAGACTCCATCCAATCATTTCACGGCCAAGCAAGAACTACGGCTTGATACTTTAACTAACTAGGGTTATCACATGCCTAGTTACTAGCAAGATGCAGTGAGATTATTCCACAGCCACAAGCCCTGCAGACCATCCAGGTTACCCGGGTTGAAAGATTTAGAGTTGAATTCAGGTGGGTACATCGTCCAGAAAATGCATGTACCCTTAGGTAGCTTGAAGGGTGCAACACATGACAGTGTGCTGGAAATGTGCCCTACTCGACGGCAGGCTACAGATCCCAAGGCGTGCCCAGGTAACGGGATTGCCTGTAGCTGGGAGATCTCTTTATGACTAGTGTATTAATCTAGTTATTTAGCCTTAGTCCATTTCAGTAGGTACTCCTGACCGTGGTACTCAGGAGTCCCCTCCTAGACATGATATAAAACAGGACTGGATTATTTGTACAAGCACAATCGCCCACGGTGTTCGAGTTAATTATACAGGTTATGTCATGTCAGGTAGCCGTCGCAACAGCTTATCAAGATATATCATGTCAGGTAATCATGTCAAGAGTTCTGGTCAAGAGTGCGCCACAACGGGCCACTATCAGGTCATGTCATGTTCACTTGCCACACCATGTCATGTACAATTGTCATTTCAATCATGTCAATCAAATCGTGATTTATCAAGTTCAGGACAAAAGGCGTAAGGATATAAAATGGGCGTAAAAATATACAATAAAAGGGTTACAAGACATGGGCAAATAATAAAACACAGGACTATAGGGAGCCATGCGGCTCAGGCACATGCGGCCAGGAATGATCTCATGCGGCTGGGAAGAGAACAGCCCATGCGGTTCAATAGGGTCAGGCGCATGCGGCCAAGGAGAGAATCCATGCGGCAGCAGCTCATGCGGCTGAGGGTCAAAAGCTCATGCGGCTGAGGAGAATGAGGCATATGCGGCTAGCGGGAAGAGTGGGGTATTATACGGCTGCAGGGGGAAGGGTTCCTGCGGCTGAGAGCAAGTGGCTTGCATGCGGCTCAGAAGGAAGTTCTCATGCGGCTGGGTCAAGTAAAGTCCCATGCGGCCAGCGGGAAGAGAGGGCGCATGAGACTAAGTCAGAGCATTTATGCGGCTAGAAGAAGCGGGGTCCTCATGCGGTCAGGAAGGGCGCATGCGGCTAAACGGGTATCGTCTCATGCGGCTCAAGAAGTGCAGAGTATATACGGCTGGGAATTGAGCGAGTTATGCGGCTAGATGAGCTCGGCCCTCATGCGGCTCAAAGTACTTCCAGTCATGCGGCTGAAGAGAACACTTGTCGCATGAAATATTCATGCGGTCAAGTCAAGCACAGTTCATCTTATCCAAAATTCTGAGAAGAAGAACACCATAAGGGCCAAGTTTTCAAGCTCCATAACTCCATCATCCGAAGCCAAAATCCGAACTTCCATAGGTCAAAACGGGTCAGAATGAAATGCTCTACAACATAGAACCATCAAAACTCAGAAATAACAAGATTAAGTAGATCAAAATCCAAGATTTTCAAAAATAAAGTAAGCTTAGATCTACAAGAATCTAGCCATGGAAAGTAAAAAATGCCAAGTATTAAATTAAGTTAAAATGTTGTAAGAAAGAGAATGAAGCAATAAAATTGGAGTTCCTCCATGAAGCAAGTTGCACTTGCCTAGACCTCTCTCTCTCTGGTAGGTGAAGAAATTAATGGTGGAAGAAGAAGAGTAATGAAGAGAGCGAAGGAAGTGGGTTAATAAATAGTAGTGGTGGTGGTAGGTAGGGGGTTCACCATTGGTTCATGATGAACCAATAGCAATTCCAAACCGAACCAAGCCTACCCGAACCAAGAATAACCCAAGCCAGGATGGAAACTAAGCAAGGAAAATCATGTAATACAAGATTAAATACGTACACGTATTCCAAAATATGTAATACGAACCACAGGCATTACAACTCTACCCACCTTAAAAGAATTCCGTCCTCGGAATTTAATTAAGAGGTTAGAGAGACGAGGTCAAGTTATATTAATCACAAGCAAGCTATAACTAGGCAGGCAATCACTCATTCAAGCAAGAAATCGAAGGCATAAGGAAGACATTATACCTCACGAGTCAAACAAGTCGGGATACCGCGATCGGATGTCATCCTCACGCTCCCACGTTGACTCACCCAAAGAGTGATGACCCCAAGCGACTCGGACTAATTTGATAGTCTTGTTCTTGAGTGTCTTCTCTCTTCGGTCCAATATAGACACGGGCCTCTCCTCATACGAAAGGTTGGTACCGACAACCAATTCCGAATGATCTAGGATGTGGCTCGGGTTCGGGATATACCGTCATAATTGGGATACATGGAACACGTCATGCACCTCGCTTAGCGACGGTGGATGAGCGAGACGATAGGACACATCTCCTACTCGCTCCAGAATGTCAAATGGCCCTATAAACCTAGGACTAAGCTTTCCTCGTACGCCGAAACGAATGACGCCACGGTTAGGTAAAATCCTCAGGAATACATGGTCACCGACAGAAAACTCGAGAGGGCGTCGATGAGAATCGGCCCAATGGCGCTGGCGATCTTGGGCAACTCGAAGATGATCCCTGACTTTTCTGATCACTTCAACTGTCTGGGCAATCATTTCTGGACCGAGCATCTGCCTCTCTCCGATATCATCCCAGGCTAACAGGGATCTATACTTCCTTCCATACAGTGCCTCGAACGGTGCCATCTGGATACTGGCTTGGAAGCTGTTGTTGTATGAGAACTCCACCAGGTGCAAGTGATCTTCCCATGAACCACCGAAGTCAAGTGTACATGACCGCAACATGTCTTCAAGAGTCTGGATTGTACGCTCCGACTGACCATCTGTCTGCGAATGATATACCGAACTGAACTGGAGACGAGTCCCCAAACTCTCCTGCAGGCTACGCCAAAAATGCGATGTGAATCTTGAATCTCGGTCCGAGGTGATACTGACTGGCACTCCGTGCAACCGGACAATCTGCCTGAGGTACATCTCTGCTAACTGAGTTGTCGACTGACCAACTCTGAACGGGAGGAAGTGAGCTACCTTCGTGAGCCGATCAACTATAACCCAAATAACATCTCTACCAGCTGGGGATCTAGGTAATCCAGTCACAAAATCCATGGTCACATGCTCCCACTTCCATTCTGGGATCGGCAGGGACTGAAGAAGTCCAGATGGCCTCTGGTGTTCAGCCTTAACTTGTTGACAAACCAAACACCGAGAGACAAACCGGGCTATCTCCCTCTTCATGCCATTCCACCAAAAGTGATGTCGGATATCATGGTACATCTTCATACCACCAGGATGGATGGAATATTGAGAACTGTGAGCCTCTGCCATGATTTCCTGTCTGATATCTCTACTGGGTACACAAAGACGCTTACCATGCCTAAGTGTACCATCTTCATGAATGCATAACTCCGTTCTTCGGCCTGCCTCACACTCTGCTCTGAGTCCCTGAAGCTTAGAATCTGCTGACTGTGCCATCCGGATCCTCTCGACTATAGTGGACTGAACTTGCATACTGGCCATCAATGCCATACTGGAAGGGAGAACAACGTCAATACCCATCTTCTGAAGATCTGCTAACAGCTCCGGTTGCGCTGTTAGAAAATAAGCTCCGGCTCTCCTGCTCAATGCATCTGCAACGACGTTAGCCTTCCCGGGATGATACTGCAAGTTGACATCATAATCCCCAAGAAGCTCTAGCCACCTCCTCTGACGCATGTTAAGATCCTTCTGGGTGAAAACATACTTCAGGCTCTTGTGGTCAGTGAAAATCTCTACCATATCTCCGTACAAGTAGTGCCTCCACAACTTAAGTGCAAACACTACTGCTGCCAGCTCCAAGTCATGGGTTGGGTAATTCCCCTCATGATCATGAAGTTGCCGTGAAGCATAAGCTATTACCTTCCCATGCTGCATCAGAACACATCCTAAACCTCTGCCCGAAGCATCACAATACACTGAGAATCCTTCGGTTCCATCTGGAAGCGCAAGAATGGGAGCCGTTATCAAGCCTCACTTCAACTTCTCAAAAGAATCCTGGCACTCTGCTGTCCAAGCAAACTGCACCTCCTTGCGGGTCAACTGGGTCAATGGCGCTGAAATTCGAGCAAAATCTGAAATAAACCGCCAGTAATAGCCGGCCAATCCAAGAAAACTACGAACTTCTGCAACGGTACTGGGTACTGGCCATGTCTCAATGGCCATAATCTTCTGGGGATCCACTTCTACTCCTCCTCGAGTGATGATGTGACCCAAGTACGAAATGCGATCGAGCCAGAACTCGTATTTACTGAACTTGGCATACAACTGGTGCTTCCTGAGAATCTGAAGAACCACGCGGAGATGCTGCTCATGCTCCGCCTCGCTCCTGCTATAGACCAGGATGTCATCCAAGAACACAATCACAAACTGATCCAAATAGGGAATAAAAATACGATTCATGAGATCCATGAATACAGCCGGCGCATTGGTCGCTCCAAAGGGCATAACAAGGAACTCCCAATGTCCATATCTCGATCTAAAAGCTGTCTTCGGAATGTCCTGCTCTCTGACTCTGATCTGATGATATCCTGAGCGCAAGTCGATTTTCGAGAATACTGCTGCCCCTTTGAGCTAATCAAACAAGTCATCCATCCTCGGTAGAGGATATCTGTTCTTGATTGTCATTGAGTTCAAGGTACGATAATCAACACATAACCTGGACGTACCATCCTTCTTTTTCACAAGAAGCATCGGGGCTCCCCAAGGCGATCTACTAGCACGAATGAATCCCTTGGTTCGAAGTTCTTCAATCATCTTGTACAAGATCTCCAATTCTGAAGGTGCCATCTTGTAGACTCTCTCTGATACTGGGGCTGTCCCGGGAATCAAGTCTATAGTAAACTCGATCTCCTGCTCTGGCGGCATACCAAGAAGCTCCTCTGGGAAAACATCTAGAAACTCTTCATCTATCCGAGGCAACTGCACTGCTGCTACTGCCATTCTCAACACTGGGGGAGAAGGCTCAATTGTGCCTCTGGAAAATGAAAACTCTGGCTTTCCTGGAATGCTAAAAACAACCCTACCAATATGGCAGTCTATTCTAGCATACTGGTTCCTCAACCAATCCATCTCTAAGACCACATCATAATCGGCCATCGGGAATTCTATCAATCTAGCAGGAAACTCCTTACCGCTAACTACGATCCGACACGAGAAAAATACTCTATCGACTCCTACAAGTCCGTTACCAGTAAGTATATTGAGCCTTACTGATAATGACTCGGGCTCCAATCTTATCCGTGTCGCGAATCGTGCAGACATAAAAGAATGTGATGCACCAGAATCAAATAAAGCTGAAGCTGGGAAGGAGTTGACGAGAATAGTACCTGCCACTACCTCTCATGGTGCCAATCCTTCCTCTGCGGTCATCACCATAGCCTGACCATGCCCTCGGGGTGCTGGTTCCCTCTGCTGAAATCCTCTCTGCCTGCTCTGACTCTGGGCTTGGACTTGTGCATACTGCTGGGGGTTCTGCTGCTGGAATACTTGAGACTGAGACGGCAAGGGCCTCGGCAATGGATACTGCTGCTGCTGGACCGGAGCTGGTCCTCTCACCGAAGAGCTAGAAAGGTTGGACGATGATGAACCACCCCTATTCGGGCAGGATCCAACCCTATGGTCTGCTGCTCCATAAGCCAGACATAATCCCTGTACCTGCGACACTCTGCCACTACATGGCCCGGCTTCCTACAATGAGAACATCCCACTGCGGAAGACTGCTTCTCTTCTGCTGCAGAGGGTACGTCGGGACTGAATGCTGAACCGACGTTACTGAGGCCGCTCGCCTCGGAGCTCCAATAGTCAAAGCCCTGTGTAACACCCCAGTCCCAAAATACATAGGACAAGAACGTAATCATGCCAGCTGTATACATACGAAGTATATGGACCCTCGTATATATACATAAGCTATAAAATACAGTAACCAAGGTACTACATCTCATCCACAAAAATAAATAATGATATAAAAGCAACTTTGAATTTGTCATGTGTACAATCGTTGGGCGGAGACAAATCAACTACCAACAAGTAAGGAAAAGTACATAGAAAATAAAATGAGTTTGGCGGACGAAGCGAAGACGATCAAAGTACAATCATCCTCGTAGATAGTGACGATCATGACCACGGCTAGAACACCTGCGAAATACAAGAACACACACCTGGCGAGATAACCAGGTCCTCAGAGGGACGTAACAAGATACAATAAACATGCCATATAAATACTGAATATAAATATGCCACAATCAAAGAAAGTGACAAGACATAATTAAGGTAAAACTAACCAACTAAAGTGAACATGCAGTGAGAACAAACCTTTCGTCGCATGAGCCCTGGCTGTAAATAGGATCTAGTATAGTCCCCACTTGGGCACCAGTGACCGAGAGCATGACGTTCAAAAATGACAATGGCCAACCTGAGAGGCTCATACTCGTATCTCCAGCGGAGCTTTCGGGTTACAAGGGAAGTACAATCGAAGCCCATACGACAAGGAGATGTTCTCTCCACCCAATGTATCTGTCAAGTCGCATCCACGACCATGTATCTCTACTAACTGCTAAGTCTCCTAACACGTCTCTATTAGTAGTTAGCCCTAACGCAAGCACATGGGGGATCAGCCCACACGCAAGAACCTCTATATGATACTCATCTCACACATCCTCGTGGTACAACTGTGTCAAGGTATATGTAATACAATACAACGGTAGTCCCTTAACTCTAGGTCCACATGCAATCAAAGGATAAATAACAAAGTACATCTAATATCACTGAGCAGGCAGTAATCAAGAACTGTAAGAACAGAAAATAAATGAACAGTGATATGTAAATAAAATACAGACACACTATAAACAGTAAATAATGGCAAGGTATCTTGCTTGGAGTGTCGCCTGGTATGGTGCGGTGTTCTATGCCATGTCTCAGCAGTCCAATTGCTACGATCGAGGCGTAGGGGTCCGAAATCGGGAAGGAAGTAGGGATATGATTAGTCATGATCAGCTAAGACAATTGAAAGGAATCTACGACATAAATACATTGGCAAAATTTATAATACTTGAGAAATATATGTTTTTAATCCTTAAGTTTGTAAAAATAGATTTTATTCGTTAGGTAGAAAAGTTATAAAAATATCTATAGATAAATATTCCCAAAATTGTTTTATTTCAAACAAATTTTAAATGGGTAGAGTACTACTATAATATTTTAGGAAAGTATTTTAAATTACTATCAATATACTATTTTTGTAAAACTATATTTTAAACATATTAATATAATCTTAGAGATAATTTAATGTATATATACTAATTAATAATAATATTACCATAATTCAAAAATATGTTTTCCTAAATACATACTGCCACTAGTACAATCTATACATTTTTAATTAACAAACAAAAATTAATAATATTAAGGATGATGAAAATATCAGTAATAATAATAATAACAACAATAATATTAATAATAATAAAGCTTTTACTAATATTCTCTTTAATAGCTACTCATTTAATAATACTAATAATATTTAATAGATAATAATAAGCTTAATAACAATACTAATAATAATATTAATAATAATAATAATCTTTATAAATATTTAATACAGCTCATTCACCTTCCCCCCCAAATCGATAGGAGAGAGAGAGGGAAAAATGGGAAAGTGAGCGGAAGAGAAGAGCGGAGTGGGCGATCGGGACTCACCGTCGGCGGAGGGGCGCGTTGGCGCCGGGCGGAGACTGGCGGAGACCTCCGGTGGTTCGGCTGCTCGGAAGGGATCGAGTGGTCGATCCACGACGGTGGCCAGCACGCGCGGGAGGCGCGCACGGCCCAGTGCGGACGGCGGCGGGTGGCCGTGAGGGCGCGGAAGAAGAGGGGGCGCGGTGATGTGTGCTGGCGTGGAGTCGGATGGAGGAGGCCGCGGCGGTCTCGGCGGTGGAGCCGCGGCGGTCAGCGCCTAGGGAGAGGATCGCCGACGGTATAGTGCGGTGGCGCCACGGCCCGAGGGACGACCGGGCTCGCCACGAGCGGCGCGGAGCGGCCCGCTCGTCATGTAGGCGCCAGATCTGGGCGGAGGGAGCTGCTGGCTGCGGAGACTCGTCGACGGTGGCTCGTCGACGGCAGTCAGCAGCGCCGGAGGCGGTGCGATACTGGCACGGAGGCGCGAACGGGGTCTGGACGGAGGTGAAGCGAAGCTCGGCGGCGCTCAGGTGAGGGTTTTCTTTCTCCTCTGCTATGTTGTGATGGGGATGGTTTGATTTGGGGAACACGACGGTGGTCGGACACGGTGGTAGAGGTGGTGGTGTTGTCCGGGTGGTGGCGATGATGGAGATGGGGTCAGGTGTGGTGATGGTGGTCTATCGATGATGGTGGGGCGTCGGGGTGATGCTGAGATGATGAAGACAGGTGGCCGGGATGCTGGATTTGGGGAGACGGGTGGCGGTGCTGATTGTGTTGTCGGAGCCTGTCGTCGGGCGCAACGGTGGTGATAGCCGTGGTATGGATTTGTGTGGTGGGGGAACCGAATAGGATTAGGACTCGTGTCGTGTCGGGGAATGTTCGACACGGCGAATGTGACGGGGAGAGGTATCCGGAATGTCGGACACGAGGAGAACCATGTATGTGTACTAGAAGAATATAGTGGATATGATCTGGATACGGACACGATACATAGTGGGATGGAAATTGTGGTTGAGAATTATGGAGGAGTACCTCTCCTTTTATAGGAGGTGGGAATACCCAGTTAGATAAACATTAGGATTAATTTAAAACCCAATTTAAAACAATAATCAAATCCAAACTCAAATTAAATTCCAATTTAAAACTAGACAATCTAACTCAATTTAAGTATAAATTCTATCTTTTAACTATTTAAAATAAATCCATGAAATTAAATCGAGATTTAAAATGGCCACAATAATTTTTAAATATATTTTCCAAAAATACCAATAATAATAATTTTGAAAATAATAATATTTTTAAATATCTTTTTGAATTATAAAATATTAATATAATAATTTCAAAAATTATATATATGAATAAAATCATGTACTCATGATAAGAATATTTGCATAAAATGGTTTTCTAAATTGTCACTATTAAATAAGATAGCCTTTTATAATTCAATAAAAATAATAATAAGATTTGGCCATCCCGATACGATATTTTTCCCAATTTAAAAATATATAAATACCAATAATTATTATATAAAATAAATATTTTTTTTAAAATATGTACGCTCGCACATATTCGTACTCGTCGAGCATTCACAAATAAACGTAATTTGCACGCACTGTACAATACGACTACGCGGCGTACAAAAATTAAAATAGTACCAAAAATATATAGTAGAAATTTAGGGGGTTTACATCCTACCCAACTTAAAAGAATTTCATCCTCAAAATTAGGAAAAATTAGGGTAGGTAGGGCGAAGGGGATGACAAGAGTTTGTTCGAAATAGATTTACGAAATCTTCTTGGGACGGGAATGCAAACAAATATTCGACGAGGAGGCGAACGACATTTCAATGGCAATATGTCCTTTGATCGATTAGACCGAAAAATTTGATACGTTCATGCATATGACAATCAATCAATGACTAAGCTCGATCAAGTCTAACACTAACCCCTTTTTTTTATAAAAAAAAGGCATCCTCACAAGTAGTCAATAACTCCTTAATCCTTTGATATCATCAATATTCACTTATCATAATCGTTCTTTCCAAAAATTACTTCCGTTCCACGTCCCCTTAAACAAAACCAATATGATTATAAATGTTTTCTAATTTCCTCTATTTCGTCATAGAATTTCCGATAGTCTCAAATTTTGACTTCCATAATCTTCGTAGCTTATTTATATATATATATCTTCCCAATTTAAAAATTTTCCTCTAAAATTAAAATTCTAAAACTTTCAACCAATTTGGCCCAAGTAAAAGTTAAAATCTTCTTTCTACAATTTGTATTATTGGCCAATGTACGATGCATCTATAGGTATCAAAAAGTCCGTCTTCAATGATAAATCTCGAAAACTAACAGTATACCTTCTTAACTCAATCTTCTATCATCATAATTGAAATTTTTCTAAAATACCTATTAGTCTCTCACAAAATTTGAATTCAACAATCTCAGTTTCTTGATGGTAGGAATGAAACTCATCTTAACTTCTTATTCATGATTATCTTAGAACTTTAGTCAAAATATAAAGGTTTCTTTCTTCAACAATTGGTTATCCTTGAAAAATAATATCATCATAACGTCAACATTGTCTTTATCAAAAATTGCATCCATAAATTCTATATATATATTTGGTTCTTAAACCACCAACACTTTAGAAGATTTTCCACTCGACTGTATAGTTACCTTAAAACAAAGTTTGAAATTCGGGAAGTCTATTTATCCTTGGGTGTCTCGTCAAAATATATCATTCCTTACCTCATCTATTTAGATTTATCGCACATTTTTATTCACGTCCATTCTATACCTCATAATCTCGTAATTATCTTAACCACTACATTATTTATCCATGTTGTGAGGTTCTCCAATCTAGCTTCTACTAACTCAAGATTGTCATGATCAAATTTTATTTCGCATAAGAGAATCATACAAGGAACAAGGTGGCGTAAACAATGGCGAAATCATAGCGAAGTATGAGAAAGCAATTTATTTGGAAGGAAAAAAAATAAGTGTTGCTAATATTGCATGAAGAGTAAAAGGTGTATGGGTCTAAGTAAATCAAGATAATACAAGAAAATAAAATGACAAGGGTTAAGCAGTCAAGATAAAACACAAGGTTAAGCATTTAACGGATTTAGCAGATCGCAATCGGGCCGAAGATTTGAGTCGAGGTTGAGTCCATATCTATAGTCAAAAGTATATCGGCACCATGGTATAGGTTATAGTTAGTCTTTATAGCCCGAAAGTCGTACCATAAAAATAGAGTACAAGGTGACGTGTCTTAGTGGGACATGATATACCTACACGAAGGTGAGCTCGTCTAGGTCTTGCATGTGAAATTTGTTGGAAGAAAAAGTCTAGTGTTGTGCTCCAAATATCAAAGTCACGATAGGGAACGCCAATAGGTCTAGAATAGAAAGTGGGAGTTCATAAGGTGACATTTACGCACAAATAAGATGGATCTAGTTAAAGCACAAAATAAAGATAATTAGGAAATCTCGTAGGTCAAGGTAAAATAAGTTAGAGAGACAAATTCTAGAAAAAGTTCATAGCTAAGGATATGGTCAAGGGAATGGTCCCAATCATTTCTAAGTTTCAAACAATTAGATGTCACGAATGAAGGTCTAAAATTGAGGGAAGGTCAAGTAAGTCAAATATATGTTCATCGGTTTGGTCGATGACTAACTACACTTTGTGTATATGCAATATTATAGTCATAGGTGGCATGGCAATATAATGTGGAATACTTCTATCTCACTAGGGGACCTTGCTTGTTTCTTGGTCCTTCACCAATATATGATCTAATCTAAAATTTCAAGTTCCTCGAAATTTCTCAATAAAATTTTCAAGATACTTCGCCAAAATTTTAATTATCTTAGACTGTCAACAAAAAAAATTTAAAATCTCTAGTCAATCTCGAATAATCCTCCTAATTCACAAATTGAATAAATAAATTCATCATTTTTTTTTCAAACCTTAAACTCATCATTTAATGAGTTTATCAACCGAATTTCATACTACAAAATGGAACATTTAAATAACTCCCGAATTTAATCATATATCCTTCAAATGTGTATATCTAGCTTCCAATAAGTCACAACTACTCTTCAAAAGTAATTCTTTTTTTTTCACCAAAATTTAAATATCCATAATCAAGGCCTTTAAACTTGAATCTAAATAACTTTATAAATTATAGATCATATGAGCAAATTTAAATATTTTTCCTTCAAAGTCGATTCCATATCTTCCAAAAATATTTCAAACAAAATTTTTACCATTATCTCTTCAAGCTCAAAATTAAATACTTATAATTCGTAAATCGTAGATTCAATTTAAAACCTCAAGCTCCCTAATAAACCGTAAATCATAAACCCTTCATATTCTCTACTCGTTACAAAATCATAACTTATAATTTATAAATTCGAGATAAACTTAATCGTAAATCATGTGTCACAATTTAAAGATATTTCTCAATTCGGTTTCATATCCCTACTAAACTATTTCGCTATTTCCAAAATTTGTTTTCTGTCCTCTTGTGTATACCACCTTGTAATAGCAAAATAAAATTTCAACTATCTTTGGTAAGCGAAAAACATGCTACTACCCAACTTGGAACTAGTCATATTTCTAGGAAAATAAATGCCTCTCAACTCAAATAAAATCTCCATGCATATTAATTGTCAATGCAATCCATCTAGCCATGTGTTTAACCTATGGGCATAAACTAGTGTAGTCATCTTACTAAACACGAAACTAAGAATTTACGATAGAAGGAGTCAAGCAAGATGCAATTCAAGGAGGTCGAACGAGAGTTCGAAATTTGAAGTCAAGAAAGGAAGTCAAGTAGGTGGATGAGATTCTAACTCTAATCCTATATTGTAGGCCTGTTCGGTATATTTATGTAACCGAAACGGCAAACTGGACCTGCATGGGCCACCACAAAAACATGTAACACCCCAGTCCCAAAATACATAGGACTAGAACGTAATCATGCCAGCTGTATACATACGAAGCATATGGACCCTCGTATATATACATAAGCTATAAAATGCAGTAACCAAGGTACTAAATCTCATCCACAAAGATAAATAATGATATAAAAGTAACTTTGAATTTGTCATATGTACAATCGTTGGCCGGAGACAAATCTACTACCAACAAGTAAGGAAAAGTACATAGAAAATAAAATGAGTTTGGCGGACGAAGCGAAGACGATCAAAGTGCAATCATCCTCGTAGATAGTGACGATCATGACCACGGCTAGAACACCTGTAAAACACAAGAACACACACCTGGCGAGATAACCAGGTCCTCAGAGTGACGTAACAAGATACAATAAATATGCCATATAAATACTGAATATAAATATGCCACAATCAAAGAAAGTGACAAGACATAATTAAGGTAAAACTAACCAACTAAAGTGAACATGCAGTGAGAACAAACCTTTCGTCGCATGAGCCCTGGCTGTAAATAGGATCTAGTATAGTCCCCACTTGGGCACCAGTGACCGAGAGCGTGACGTTCAAAAACGACAGTGGCCAACCTGAGAGGCTCATACCCGTATCTCCAGCGGAGCTTCCGGGTTACAAGGGAAGTACAATCGAAGCCCATATGACAAGGAGATGTTCTCCCCACCCAATGTATCTGTCAAGTCGCATCCACGACCATGTATCTCTACTAACTGCTAAGTCTCCTAACACGCCTCTATTAGTAGTTAGCCCTAACGCAAGCACATGGGGGATCAGCCCACACGCAAGAACCTCTACATGATACTCATCTCACACATCCTCGTGGTACAACTGTGTCAAGGTATATGCAATACACTACAACGGTAGTCCCTTAACTCTAGGTCCACATGCAATCAAAGGATAAATAACAAAGTACATCTAATATCACTGAGCAGGCAGTAATCAAGAACTGTAAGAATAGGAAATAAATGAACAGTGATATGTAAATAAAATGCAGACACACTATAAACAGTAAATAATGGCAAGGTATCTTGCTTGGAGTGTCGCCTGGTATGGTGCGGTGTTCTATGTCATGTCTCAGTAGTCCAATTGCCACGATCAAGGCGTAGGGGTCCGAAATCGGGAAGGAAGTAGGGATATGATTAGTCATGATCAGCTAAGACAATTGAAAGGAATCTACGACATAAATACATTGGCAAAATTTATAATACTTGAGAAATATATGTTTTTAATCCTTAAGTTTGTAAAAATAGATTTTATTCGTTAGGTAGAAAAGCTATAAAAATATCTATAGATAAATATTCCCAAAATTGTTTTATTTCAAACAAATTTTAAATGGGTAGAGTACTACTATAATATTTTAGGAAAGTATTTTAAATTACTATCAATATACTATTTTTGTATAACTATATTTTAAACATATTAATATAATCTTAGAGATAATTTAATGTATATATACTAACTAATAATAATATTACCATAATTCAAAAATATGTTTTCCTAAATACATACTGCCACTAGTACAATCTATACATTTTTAATTAACAAACAAAAATTAATAATATTAAGGATGATGAAAATATCAGTAATAATAATAATAACAACAATAATATTAATAATAATAAAGCTTTTACTAATATTCTCTTTAATAGCTACTCATTTAATAATGCTAATAATAATTAATAGACAATAATAAGCTTAATAACAATACTAATAATAATATTAATAATCTTTATAAATATCTAATACAGCTCATTCACCTTCCCCCCCAAATCGATAGGAGAGAGAGAGGGAAAAATGGGAAAGTGAGCGGGAGAGAAGAGCAGAGTGGGCGATCGGGACTCACCGTCAGCGGAGGGGCGCATCGGCGCCGGGCAGAGACTGGCGGAGACCTCCAGTGGCTCGACGGCTCGGAGGGGATCGAGTGGTCGATCCGCGGCGGTGGCCAGCGCGCGCGGGCAGCGCGCGCGGCCCAGTACGGACGGCGGCGGGTGGCCGTGAGGGCGCGAAAGAAGAGGGGGCGCGGTGATGTGTGCTGGCATGGAGTCGGATGGAGGAGGCCGCGGCGGTCTCGGCGGTGGCTCCGCGGCTGTCAGCGCCTAGGGAGAGGAGCGCCAACGGTCTAGTGCAGTGGCGCCGCAGCCCGAGGGACGACCGGGCTCGCCACGAGTGGCGCGGAGCGGTCCGCTCGTCATGTAGGCGCCAGATCTGGGCGAAGGGAGCTGCTGGCTGCGGAGACTCGTCGACAGTGGCTCGTCGACGGCGGTCAGCAGCGCTGGAGGCGGTACGATACTGGCACGGAGGCACGGACGGGGTCTGGGCGGAGGTGAAGCGAAGCTCGGCGGCTCTCAGGTGAGGGTTTTCTTTCTCCTCTGCTATGTTGTGATGGGGATGGTTTGATTTGGGGAACACGACGGTGGTCGGACACGGTGGTAGAGGTGGTGGTGTTGTCCGGGTGGTGGCGGTGACGGAGACGGGGTCAGGTGTGGTGATGGTGGTTTGTCGATGATGGTGGGGCGTCGGGGTGATGCTGAGATGATAAAGACCGGTGGCCGGGATGCTGGATTTGGGGAGACGGATGGCGGTGCTGATGGTGTTGTCGGGTCCTGTCGTCGGGCGCAACGGTTGTGATGGCCGTGGTGTGGATTTGTGTGGTGGGGGAACCGAATAGGATTAGGACTCGTGTCGTGTCGGAGAATGTCCGACACGATGAATGTGACGGGGAGAGGTGTCCGGAATGTCGGACACGAGGAGAACCATGTATGTATACTAGAAGAATATAGTGGATATGATCTGGACACGGACACGATACACAGTGGGGTGAAAATTGTGGTTGAGAATTATGGAGGAGTACCTCTCCTTTTATAGGAGGTGGGAATACCCAGTTAGATAAACATTAGGATTAATTTAAAACCCAATTTAAAACAATAATCAAATCCAAACTCAAATTAAATTCCAATTTAAAATAGACAATCTAACTCAATTTAAGTATAAATTCTATCTTTTAACTATTTAAAATAAATCCATGAAATTAAATCGAGATTTAAAATTGCCACAATAATTTTTAAATATATTTTCCAAAAATACCAATAATAATAATTTCGAAAATAATAATATTTTTAAATATCTTTTTGAATTATAAAATATTAATATAATAATTTCGAAAATTATATATATGAAGAAAATCATGTACCTTATGCTAAGAATATTTGCATAAAACGGTTTTCTAAATTGTCACTATTAAATAAGATAGCCTTTTATAATTCAATAAAAATAATAATAAGATTTGGCCATCCCGATACGATATTTTTCACAATTAAAAAATATATAAATTGGGAAGCTATTAAGGTCCTGACGAGTCCTACCAAAGTGCCATCATCAGGTTCGGCAGGCTGAACTGGCTGGACTGGTGGCTCTCCGCCAGAAGGCACGACTCTGGAGGCTACTCCCGAATGCTGGACTTGATCCCCGGGTTGCTGCTGATCCGCAGGAAGTGCTCCGCCTTGCTGACCGGCAGGTCCAGGAACAATGCCACTGAAGAAGACGACATGGGGAACAATAAGGAAAGACCAGGACAGATCAACAATACAAGCATATGATCAGGACAAAAATCTAGGGATTCAGAAGATACGAGCAGAGATCAAGGGCGAATACTGATTGAGACATCTATTCGGTAAACCCTCACATATCTTGATTTACAAGACCTGTATGAGCCACCACTTAAACCATGTCACGCCCCAGAACCAGAATACTGGAGAGCGGGGGCAGACATAGCCAGCTACGTATGTTAAAATGGATTTCCATCTCTCTATACGGTCACGGCTGTCTAGATACATGAGGGTTTACTACAAGCCAACAGTCTTCTATGGTCATGAACAAGCCTAGTGTCTCAATCACAAGCAAGTAAGTAAGTCACAAGATGTATGATCATTAAATATACAATAACAAGGCATCCCAAATATAATATATTCAGCTGATCATGAAGCTAGTCGTTACAAAATGTTAGGACTAGCAAGAGTTTAGTCATACATGATCAACCCTAGGATATGTCAATCATGTTACAGCCCGTAGGCAGACAATAAGTAAGTACAATCGAGCTAAACAGGTGCTCGTCGGCTAAACGCCTCAAAAGAATATGTTTACAATAGAGTGGAAGAGCCAAAAATAACCCACTCATTTCCCTGGTTACGCCTGGTGTTCACCATCGGGCTGGAAAATCGGTAGATCCTCTGGAGCTGCTCCAAAATTTGGCCATACAAAACCAGCTGGGTCAGATCCCAGAAAGAGCAAGTGCCACAAAGGAAGCTTCACTTAGGAACTAAAACCAGCAATTAGCACAATAGTAATAAAGTAGTAAATAAGACAGGGTTAAGAAAAGCATCACAGGGTGATATACGATGAGATAACCATGGAACTATTCAGATAGCCAGGTTACAACCCGTAAACCAAACAAGGACCGGGGTTGTAACCCTTCGTCTGAACCGAACTTAGAATTCTCACCATTTATCGGTAAAATAAATACAGGCATTCAGGTCATGCAGTAATCTGGAACAGAATTAGGACAAGACTAGACTGGTTAGACTCCATCCAATCATTTCACGGCCAAGCAAGAATTACGGCTTGATACTTTAACTAACTAGGGTTATCACAGGCCTAGTTACTAGCAAGATGCAGTGAGATTATTTCACAGCCACAAGCCCTGCAGACCATCCAGGTTACCGGGTTGAAAGATTTAGAGTTGAATTCAGGTGGGTACATCGTCCAGGAAACACATGTACCCTTAGGTAGCTTGAAGGGTGCAACACATGACAGTGTGCTGGAAATGTACCCTACTCGACGGCAGGCTACAGATCCCAAGGCGTGCCCAGGTAACGGAATTACCTGTAGCTGGGAGATCTCTTTATGACTAGTGTATTAATCTAGTTATTTAGCCTTAGTCCATTTCAGTAGGTACTCCTGACCGTGGTACTCAGGAGTCCCCTCCTAGACATGATACAAAATAGGACTGGATTATTTGTACAAGCACAATCGCACACGGTATCCGGGTTAATTATACAGGTCATGTCATGTCAGGTAGCCGTCGCAACAGCTTATCAAGATATATCATGTCAGGTAATCATGTCAAGAGTTCTGGTCAAGAGTGCGCCACAACGGGCCACTATCAGGTCATGTTATGTTCACTTGCCATACCATGTCATGTACAATTGTTATTTCAATCATGTCAATCAAATCGTGATTTATCAAGTTCAGGACAAAAGGCGTAAGGATATAAAATAGGCGTAAAAATATACAATAAAAGGGTTACAAGACATGGGCAAATAATAAAATACATGGCTATAGGGAGCCATGCGGCTCAGGCACATGCGGCCAGGAATGATCTCATGCGGCTGGAAAGAGAACAGCCCATGCGGCTCAATAGGGTCAGGCGCATACGGCCAAGGAGAGAATCCATGCGGCAGCAGCTCATGCGGCTGAGGGTCCAAAGCTCATGCGGCTGAGGAGAATGAGGCATATACGGCTAGCGGGAAGAGTGGGGTATTATGCGGCTGCAGGGGGAAGGGTTTCTGTGGCTGAGAGCAAGTGGCTTGCATGCAGCTCAGAAGGAAGTTCTCATGCGGCTGGGTCAAGTAAAGTCCCATGCGGCCAGCGGGAAGAGAGGGCGCATGAGACTAAGTCAGAGCATTTATGCGGCTGGAAGAAGCGGGGTCCTTATGCGGTCAGGGAGGGCGCATGCGGCTAAACGGGTATCGTCTCATGCGGCTTAAGAAGTGCAGAGTATATGCGGCTGGAAATTGAGCGAATTATACGGCTAGATGAGCTCGGCCCTCATGCGGCTCAAAGTACTTCCAGTCATGCGGCTGAAGAGAACACTTGCCGCTTGAAATATTCATGCGGTCAAGTCAAGCACAGTTCATCTTCTCCAAAATTCCGAGAAGAAGAACACCATGAGGGCCAAGTTCTCAAGCTCCATAACTCCATCATCCGAAGCCAAAATCCGAACTTTCATAGGTCAAAACGGGTCAGAATGAAATGCTCTACAACATAGAACCATAAAAACTCAGAAATAACAAGATTAAGTAGATCAAAACCCAAGATTTTCGAAAATAAAGTAAGCTTAGATCTACAAGAATCTAGCCATGAAAAGTAAAAATGCCAAGTATTAAAGTAAGTTAAAATGTTGTAAGGAAGAGAATGAAGCAATAAAATTAGAGTTCCTCCATGAAGCAAGTTGCACTTGCCTAGACCCCTCTCTCTCTCTGGTAGGTGAAGAAATTAATGGTGGAAGAAGAAGAGTAATGAAGAGAGCGAAGGAAGTAGATTAATAAATGGTAGTGGTGGTGGTAGGTAGGGGGTTCACCCTTGGTTCATGATGAACCAATAGCAATCCCAAACCGAACCAAGCCAACCCGAACCAAGAATAACCCAAGCCAGGATGGAAACTAAGCAAGGAAAATCATGTAATACAAGATTAAATACGTACACGTATTCCAAAATACGTAATACGAACCACAGGCATTACAGTTCCAGTAAGGTTTGGGTCTATGCCTTAAAGACCAAGGATCAGGTGCTGCCCACTTTCAAAGAGTTTTAGGCCTCTGTTGAAAGAAAGACGGACAAAAAGCTGCTATATGTTCGGTCCGACAATGGCAGTGAGTGCATTGGTCTCTTTGATACTTTTTGCAGAGAGCAAGGGATACGACACCAGAAGGCTCCACCAAATACACCATAGCTCAACGGTATAGTAGAGCGCATGAACAAGATACTGATGGAGAGGGTACGGTGTTTGCTGTCAGAAGTAAACTTGTCGGGCAACTACTGGGGTGAAGTACTTTACACAGCGCTTATGTTATTAATTTATCTCCTAGTGCTCCTTTGTAGGGTGATGTGTCTAATAAAGTATGGTACGATAAAGAGCCGTCATATAATCACCTTCGAGTGCTTGGTTGTAAGGCCTTCGTGCATATATCGAAGGATGACAGATCCAAGCTTGAGCCAAAGACAAGGCGATGCATCTTTGTCGGCTACGGTCGGGATGAGTTTGGCTATAGACTCTACGACCCCGTGGAAAGAAAGCTCTACAGAAGCAGGAACGTGGTATTCGTCGAGGATCAGACCATGACCAACACTCAGGATTTCGAGATGTCTTCTGGGACTGAGGAATTGCAAGAGTTAGAGTCATTTTGCTTCGAGCAGTTTCTAGAGTACATCGCAAAAGATCCAGTAATGGGGGAGCCAGTACATGGAGTTGCTCCCAACCTTGATCATCAGCCTGCTGATGGTGGTCAAGGTAACCCTCAGGAGATGAGCATACCGGAGAGGTAGTTCCTGAAGGGAAGAAGGCTGTTGATATACAGCCAGCACCAATGGTTCTGTTGAAGATGAGTGACAGAGAGCGTCGACCATCTACGAGATACTCACCCGATGAGTATGTGCTTTTGACTGACGAAAAAGAGCCCAAAATTTTTGCAGAGGCTATGGACGACGAACATAGGCAGGAGTGGATGGTGGCTATGCAGGAGGAGATGAGTTCCTTATAAGCCAACTCCACTTATGATCTGGTGCTGTTGCCAAAGGGCAAGAAGGCTTTGAGAAATCGATGGGTGTTCAGAGTGAAGCAGACATATGATACTACAAAACGAGTCTGGTAGTTAAAGGCTACGATCAGCGAAAGGGCGTAGATTATGATGAGATCTTTTTGCCAGTTTTCAAACAATCGTCTATTCGGATGGTGCTAGCATTGGCAGCCAGTTTCGACTTGGAGGTCGAGCAGATGGATGTGAAGATGACATTCCTCCACGGTGATCTAGAAGAGGAGCTTATATGATCTGAAGCAGGCTCCGAGGCAGTATGGTTTGGAGCAGGCTCCGAGCCAGAGGGATTCTGTAAGAAGGATAAGTCACACTTGTTTGTCGGTTGAGGAAGAGCTTGTATGGTCTAAAGTAGGCTCCGATACAGTAGTATAGGAAGTTCGAGTCATTTATGGAGGAGCATAGTTATGTACGGATGACGTCATATCACTGTGTATTCGTCAGGTACTTTACCGATGATGATTTTATCATTTTACTGCTCCATGTTGATGATATGCTACTAATGGGTCAAAATGTCACTATAATAGCAGAGTTGAAGCGCCAAATGGGCGCAACCTTCTCTATGAAGGATTTGGATGCAACAAAGACTATTCTTGGGATGGAGATCAGCCGAGAGAGAGAGAGAGAGAGAGTCCAAGTTGCTATACTTGTCCCAAAAGAAGTACATTCATCGGGTACTTTAGCGTTTCGGAATGGACGGGTCAAAGAAAGTGAGTAACCCCCTTGTGGCTCACTTTAAGTTCACTAAGGAGATGTGTCCATCTACCGAGGACGAGAAGGAAGATATGGAGCTGGTTCTATATGCTTCAGCTGTGGGGAGTCTCATGTATGCTTTGGTGTGTACGAGACCAGATATCGCTCACGCAGTTAGCACAGTTAATAGGTATCTTTCCAATCCTGGAAGGATACATTGGAGTGCGGTCAAGTGGATCCTATGATACCTTCAGGGCACTGCCGATAGGAGACTTTCTTTTGGTGGTGACAAGCCGAAGCTGGTTGGGTATACCAATGCTGATATGGCTGGAGATGTAGACACGAGGCGATCGACTTCGGGCTATGTGATGATGTTTGCTGGGAGAGCAGTATCGTGGCAGCTACGGTTGCAGAAGTGTGTTGCATGGTCGACGACAGAGACAGAGTACATTGCGACGACGGAGGCTTGCAAGGAGTTGTTGTAGATGGAAAGTTGCTGCAGGAAGTGGGACTAAAGTAAGAACAGTATACTTTGCTTTACGATAGCTAGAGTGCCATTCACCTTGTGAAGAACCAGCCATTTCATAGTCGGTCCAAGCACATTGAGACTCGGTATCATTGGATAGGGGATATGATTGAGAAGAAGGATACGACCCTTGAGAAGGTCCATACTGATGATAATGGAGCGGGCATGCTCATGAAGGTTCTACCAAGGGGAAGTTTGAGTACTACAGGCGGATCGTTGGGATGACGAGTTCCTCCACCTAGTTGTGAAGGGGGAGATATGTTGGAGTGGGTGGGATTTTCAACCTATGTGGAGAATACCCCGGAGTGCGACGAGTGCCATCCATGTGTCGGAGAAGCACGGGGAGTGCATGGATCATATTTTAGAGTTAACATATATGGTAAGAAAATATATGATTGGATTTTCATATTTACTTTGATCATATATTTATGATTGGATCCTTTATATAGTAGCTTTCCATATAATTGGGCTTCCAATTATGGCAAGCCAATTATGATTGGATTTCTACTAAATATATGATTGATGCATATTGGAAGTTTCTATATATATTGGCCTTCCATGTATAGGTTACCAAGTGCTTATAAAAGGGTGGTGCATGCTAGTTGAAAATCATCTAAAAATAAGAGTGCTTTATAATATTTGAGAGAGAGAGGATTAAGGACTATTATGAAAGAGAGATTGCTTCGAATAATTTTTCGGCATCTCTTGTTCTTCGGAGTCCGCAATCAAAATTTTCTTTTTTCAAGTGAGTTGTGGTGATCCGTGTTGGATCAGGAGGAGCTTGTAGAGGGTGTATTCTGTTTATTCCATCAGTGGAGGTTCTTCAGAATTGTGTCTGCGATTGTGTTTGGTGTTTTTGGTTTGTGTGCTTTTGTTCGGTTCTCTCGCAAGACTTTCTGGTTTAGGGGAACGGTTTTTGTGCTTCGTTCCTAACATGGTCGAGGCTGTTCACGAGCGTCGAAGAGTCTACACACATAGTCGGATGCACCATGATGTCGAAGCTTCGTCGGGATGTACGAGAGAAGTTGTTATGATCAGGATGGTCATTGGAAGCCGCGGTGGTGACAGCGAGGAGGTCATACGATCGCGTGAGAAATTGAAGTAGAGGTGTTGGTATAGGTGGTGCTCGATAGTGGTCATAATAAGAAGGAAAACTCGGGTGAGTGCGGCTCTTGGAGGAAGAAAAGAAGAAGAAGAAGAGGAAGACCTGGTGATAATGGAGACGTGGTTTAGAAAGGAAGGGGTGTGCAGATGAGAGAGGGCAGTGTCACCCTCACTTTTCCAAGATAGGGGTAAAATGGTAATTTTCCATTTTAGAATATTTTTGGGAATTTTATTTCATGAATATTAATATTTAATGATTATAGGAGCCGGGTTCGAATTTATCGCATTTCGACTTAATTCGGGACTCCGGGGAAATTTCGACCTGAGTTGTGATTAGCACATTAATTAGCCATGGCCCACCAAACATAACTTTTAGGTTTAAGAGTTTGGACTAATCCCACATGAGTGTTTAGGTTTAAGTATGATTTTTATTTGGACTAAACTAACTCCCAAAACCAACTTAGGAGGTTAACTTAGCATAGAAGTAATAGGGAGGGGAAAACTTGTAAATAACAAGTGCCCCACACCCCCCCTTTATGGCCGGCCACCATTCCCCCATTCTTTCTTCTTCTACTTTAAAATTTCTAAGTCTTCTTCTTCTCCAAGCTTCTTCTCAAAAGTAAGAATAGCATTTTCCTAGAAATCATCTCTAAATAATTCTCCTCTTCCCAATATTCTTCCATACAACTCTTTCTCTACCCCAAGTGAAGCTTCTCCAAGCTTTTGGGAGCAAGAAGTGCAAGGGTGTGTCCTAAACAATTCATCGTATCGGAGCCGTGTCGGAGCCGTGTCGGAGGATTTTTCCTTGGATCCAACTCCCGATAGGTACAACCCATTCTCTAACATATTCTTTTCAACATGTAAATTAGTTTAGACCCCGTAGGATTGATCCCCGTGTTCGTGTCCCTATTCGTGTCAAGTTTGAGTCCTTTTGGAGTGTCCTAGGAGAAGTTAGTGTTTGTGATTGTGTCCTTGAGTTTCCCCCAAATTTGGACACTTGTAGAAAAATTAGATTTGGCCTCTAAGTGGTTAGGCACTCTTAAATTCATATTTATTTAGTGTGTGTGCGAGTGTGTTCATATATATATATATATATATATGTGTGTGTGTGTGTTCATATATATATATATATATATATATATATATATATATATATATATATATATATATATATATATATATGTGTGTGTGTGTGTGTGTGTGTCCATGTGTGGGAGTGTGTGTGTCTATATATATATAAATATATATATTATATATATATATATATATATATATATATATATATATATATATATATATATATATATATATATATATATATATATATATATATGTGAGTGTGTCTATGTATATATATATGTATATATGTATGTGCGTATATATATATATATATAAAAATATATATATATATATATATATATATATATATATATATATATATATATATACGCACATACATATATACATATATATACATAGACACACTCACATATATATATATATATATATATATATATATATATATATATATATATATGTGCGTATATAGATAT
The DNA here is from genome assembly GCA_029216955.1 of Iris pallida. NCBI lineage: Eukaryota > Viridiplantae > Streptophyta > Magnoliopsida > Asparagales > Iridaceae > Iris > Iris pallida. The sequence continues at coordinate 4,014,713 of JANAVB010016197.1, read as the reverse complement.
ACGCACATATATAGGAACATACCCACACACACACACACACACACACACACACACATATATATATATATATATATATATATATATATATATATATATATATATATATATATATATATATATATATATATATATATATATATAAATATATATATAAATATATATATGTGTGTGTGTGTGTGTGTGTCTATATATATATACTTGTGTGTATTTGTATATAGAGAGGGGATGGAATGAGAATTTGTATGTGAGTAAAATATATATATATTTAGAGAGAGTTAGAAAGAAAGAGATAGAGAGGATTAGAGAGGGAGAAGTGTGTGAGAATGGAGGGGGAAAGGAAGGGAGAGAAGGGCAGCATCTGCAGCAGCTGGGGGGGCCAAGGGGTTGCGCCCCCCCCCCCCCCCCCCCCCACAGCAGCAGCTGCATAGCAGCAGCAGGCAGCAGCAAAGGCAGCAGCAGGCAGCAGCTTTAGCAGCAGCAGTAGCATCCCATAACCCCCCATTTGACACCCATAGACCCACCTATATATAGATATATATATATATATATATATACACCTATTTAGCCCACTAAAATAACCCCTAAGTTAGTCCTAATGGGAGTGGGAAATTGAGATTGAGTGAGTGAGTGAATGGGTTAGTTAGGATTTGGTGAAAGAGTGATTTTGAGTTCCATGATTCGGAACGCATCCAAACTTGGAGGGGACTTAGCTAATGTGAATTAGATTTTGCGGGTAGGCTCCTAGGTTAAAGACAGGGCTTCGTGTGTGATTTGGAGAGTGGTATCGTACGATACCATAGAGTATCTTGAGATATTCAAGATAACGGGTAAACGACCAATATGGACCGTAAGATGGACTGGATGTCCACTTACCCTAGAGAACTTGGTAGGTAATGATTGTATAGGCTAGTACCCTACTACCCAAGGAAGCCCGGGGTGAAATTCCTAAGGGAAGGCCACTTGGCGTCAAGTTAGAATGGTTTAAGGGTAAGTGTATTAAAGGGGTAATCGGGTAAATTCAAGATACGGGGTTCGCGTATTCAGATTAACTTAAAACTTAGGTGACTTATTAGGTACACCCTACAAATGTCATATTTGGACCGATTTTGGCTCGGTTGACCAAGAGTTGACTTTTTACCCAAAAGTCAACCGTGAGTCAACACTTTGTCTAAATTTGACCAAATCCAAACCAGAGTTGACCAATTGACCAAAAGTCAACTGTTGGTCAACATTTGACCAGTTTGACCTAGGGTTGACCTAGAGTTGACCAGGGTTGACCAGTTGACCAAAAGTCAACTGTAGGCCAACTCTTGACCCCGTTTGACTTGCTTTGACTTATTTTGACTTGCGATGACTGGTATGACCTAGAGTTGACTTAGTCTGACTTAGATTGACTTAATATAACTTGATTTGACCTAGATTGACTTGACAGGACTTAGTGTGACTCAGTGAGACCTAGTTTGACCTAGATTTCATATCATTTATTATAAATCATTCTTAACTTTGTTAAACCTAAATTAACATGCAATATCTCATCTTTAGGTCTCTGATTACCACACTGAGCATTGATATACCCTACAGCTCAGGACAACAGGTGAGTACATTCACTGATAGTTTTTATTGTTTTGATATCCGCTATATCCGATTCAGTCGTAGTGTCTTACATGATTCTCAGTCACGATAGTTTACGGACTAGTATACGTTGGATCATGACATGAGATATTGTTCCTAGATTTCTGGATATATTGGTACACTTCCTGCCTTGTCCCCTGTACTTGTATAGACACCGATTTCTAAGGGGACTTGCTACCCTCTTATGGAATCACGTGCCATGACGTGTCATGTCCAGATCCATTGTACTATTCGGGAATGGGGAATTATTAGGGGCTATGTGATCTAAGCCACCTTGTCACTATATTCTTGTGCTCGTGCCACTCTCCCCTCACGTAGGGTGTAGCGAGATCCTATTTGCCTTGTGCTCGTTATCCAGGTTGGCCGGTATGACTTTCCGTTGAGGTCATCATTTATCCTAAGCCGATCACATAACGCTCTAATAATTCAAGGCACATTTTATATTTACTTATCTTATCATATACCCTGTTCTGTTCTACATTCAGTACTTTCTCGCCATGCTATAATATTCAGTTACTCACATGTTCTATATGCCTTTATATTGTACCTTGATTGGAGACTAAGTTCTGCTCGGGAGAAGAGTTACAACCCCGGTTATTGTTTGGTTTAAGGGCTGTAACTCAGCTTCTGAACGGTTCCCAAGTCTTCATATATCTTTGTCTTGTAGTTCATTATACTGTCTCTTATAGAATTTGTCAATTCACATGGAACTGCTGTTAGTGCTTGTACTTGCTCGTTTTCCTGACAGGATACCGTTATGATATATTACAGATGATTCTGAGGCGGACTGCTCGACCTATTATGGGCTCGAGCTAGATGGAGTAGTCCAGGACCGTGGCCTTATAGTAGACTAGACTTTGTTCTTCCAGAGTAGTGTAAATTAGCTAGGGTTGCCTGGACTGCGATCCAGCTAGCATTATCAGACTGTAGCTTCTATGTTATGTTTTGAGACCCTGTGATGTTGTATATATCTGGGCTTGTATTGGATACTGGACTTATTTACTATTTCATCTATCATATGTTTTCCCTTCTGAGCTATCTACCTTAGTTTTATCATGTGATTGAGACTGTATTGCTATGTCACCTCCATTCGGAGAGTATATACTGTACATGTACCTTTATATTGTTAGTCGTAGTATTTATAGACGTTATATACAACATTCTACCACCGATACTGCGGCGTAGGCTGGACGTACCCACGTGCTCGTGCCCCTCATAAGGGTGCGAGTCGTGACACATTTTTGTGGTGGTCCACGCAGGTCCTGTGTCGCAATTAGTGCGATCTCATAATAGTGTTCGACTTAGAGTACTAATTACAAGCCTGCAATTAGGACGTAGGACCTAGGACATGATAGGAGTTTCTCAATCACACATAGGAAAAAATTTCAATCTTTTGATTATCATGATTACTCTCCTTGTATTAAATTAACTGTCCCTGTTTGATAATATCTCCTCATGTGCCATATTGATCTCTTTGCTTTAATTCGTCTCCAGGATGACGAAGACGCACCCGCAGACCACTAGATCGAGTAGCTTGTCCGAGAGATCTGACCAGGCTGAGGAGGAGATTTACGAGACTGCCCCCAGTGATTCCACTATCTCGGAGGCCCTGGCAGTTGCACAGGGAGGTCTACCACCTCCACCCCAGAGGGTTTCGATCGTTGTTCCAGAGATACTGCCGCCACCACCTCCGATACCGACGGATACACATCATATGTTCCTTCTCCTTCAACAGATGATGGAGACACAGCGACCCTAGGCAGAGGCATCGCAGTGCCAGACGGAGGCGTCACATAGCCAGATTGAGATGCTGAGGCAGAGCATGGAGAACTCGCATCAGCTTGTACTGGCAGCCGTGGAGAGAGTGGCACCGGGTACGGTACAGGGCCCTACTGGCCAGCAGCCGTATCAGCAGCAGTCTAGGCCAGGGATAGTATTAGACTTTAGGAAGATGAGCTCCAGGGACTTTTCGGACACGGAGGGCATCCTTTATGCAGACGACTGGCTAGAGGACGTGCAGCGGAGTATGGAGCTGGCAGGGCTTCTTAGAGCACTTTGGGTTTCGGCCGCAGCCAGCCGATTCTTTGACATCGCGCTGACATGGTACCACACGGATCCTCATGCGTCGGTGAGAGAGCTGGCATGGGAGGATTTCTGGAGGCTCTTCAAGGAGAAGTTCTTCCCGGATGTGGCTCTTACAGTACTGGAGGGCCAGTTTGTGAGTCTAGTGCAGGGGAACTCGTCGGTGGACGAGTATGCAGCAGAGTTCTTCCGCCTTAGCAGGTTCGCTCCCTATCTGATCCAGGACGAGGGCCAGAAGGCTCGTAAGTTCTGTAGGGGACTTATTCATGCAGTGCGCACCCGTACCTCGGGTCGCCGTGATGCGACGTTCGATCATATATTGATGGATGTGCAGATTGCAGAGGAGGACTTCAGCCTAAAGCCGAAGAGGAGCGATGATACTAAAGGGGCAAGTTCCAGTACGGGACCGGCCAAACGCCTCCACTTTCAGCATTAGCAGAGGCCATTTCAGCAGCAGCCTCCATTGCAGATTTAGCAGGCACCAGCGCGTGTCCAGCAGCACCAGGGACAGGGCCAGAGACCGGCTACTCCGTACGACTTCTGCGGGAAGCCGGGACACACCAGGGAGGCTTGCAGGAAGAGGTTGGGCATCTGTCTCTACTGTGGGGAACCCGATCACCAGCTGAGGGATTGTCGCTTTTGCGAAGTTCGAGGAAGCCAGGACAGAGTGCAGCCGGCTAGAGGACCAGCAGTTCAGCAGAGAGGTCCTCCACTTCAGACCCAGCAGCAGCGCTTTGTGCAGCACCAGAAGGGAGCACCCTCGGATAGGGTGTTCGCCTTGGCAGCAGAGGAGGAAGTAGAGCCCGTGGGAGATGTTGTAGCAGGTCATGTTCTCCTTGATTCTTTTCCAGCTTTCGCCTTGTTTGATTCTGGGGCCACTCATAGTTTTGTGTCTATTTCCTTTGCTCTGAGACACAATATTATTGCTGAATATATGGGTAGGACTTGCAAGATTATGACCGGGGGAGGCATTATCCTGGTTAATAATATTTGCAAGGGGCGGAGAGTCACCCTGAGAGGCCGGGACTTAAGTGCGTGTCTGCTCGTAATACCCCTACCGAGGTACGATATGATACTCGGTATGGATTGGTTGAGCATGCACTATGCTAGTGTTGATTATAGAGGAGGCAGGGTTCTTTTTAGGCCGCCGGGAGAGCCAGAGATCTAGTTTGCTCGAGGAGCAGCAGAGCCGGATGCTGGATTCTGTGGAGCTTTGTTGGCGGGGCAGGATTTGCCACATCCGTTGATAGCTGAGTTCTCGGATGTCTTTCCCGAGGAGTTGCCGAGGATGCTGCCAGACAGGGACATTGAGTTCTCTATAGACTTGGTGCCGGGCACCGAGCCCATTTCACTGCATGTCTATAGGGTCAACAATAGCGAGTTGATAGAGCTGAAGAAGCAAGTCGACGAGCTGCAGGACAAGGGGTTTATTAGATCCAGTTCTTCGTCCTGGTGAGCGCCAGTCCTGTTTGTGCCGAAGAAGGACGGTACATCCCACATGTGCATTGATTACCGGGTGCTCAACAACCTCACTATCAAGAATAGATACCCTTTGCCGAGAATCGATGACTTGTTTGATCTGCTGAGTGGGGCAAAGGTATTTTCGAAGATAGACTTGAGGTCAGGGTATCACCTGTAAGCCCCCTGAATTTCAGGGCTATTTTAAAATTTTCTAAATAAATTATTTTCGATAAGTGTTTTATTATTTAATTATTTTTGATCATTAATGTACATTTCCATGACTTTTACTTCTGGAGCGTCAGGGATGCCAATCTCTGTAAACTCTTTTCACGAGTTTTGAAGTAGACAAGATTATCTTCATTTTGATATATCCTGTCCCACTTAAATTCGTTCCCTTATGCTCTTTTTGTATCGCGCAACTTCGGGTCAACTTAGACCAATTAATCATTGAATAATTATTCCCACTTTTATTTTTGATCTTCGTTTGTACGTCACCGTGACTTTTAATTTAGGAGCACCAGACCAGTCGTTTTCTCAGAACCAACTTCTCATGAATGATCTACTCGAGACGCTCTTCACCCATGACCTTCGTGTCCCACTCAGATACTCCATTTTGTGCTTCATTTTCTTCGCACAATTTTTGGGTCAATTTAGGCCGATTAATTATCTACCATAAAAATCTAATTTATTTTCTAATTTAATTTCGTGACCTGACATCAATCCAACCTAGTCGACCCAAAGTATGAGCGTGGCCCATATGAAGCCTACTACCCACATGACGCTTGTGTCCCATTTATTGGAGTCCCCGTATATTATTTATTTACCCATGATTATAAACGCCTATTTTAATTCAATTATTGCACCCTGTCCGATTCCGATCCGACCCGGCTCGACCGAACCAGAACCCAAGCTCTGTATTGTTCTCCCATGACTGCCCAAATACCCCACACAATATTTCTTCTTTTTCCTATTTGAAAATATTTTGTCCTATCTCTACTTTACAAATATCTATATATATACATATATATATATATATATATATATATATATATATATATACATATATACATATATATATATATATATATATATATATATATATATATATATATATATACACTCTTTCTTTCTCCTCCTTAAAACACTCACACACTCCCCCCATCCATATCTCCAACACAAGAACACCCCCCCCCATTCAGCAGACCTCTCTCTCTCATTCCCTCTCAAATATCTCTCTCTCTCTCTCTTCATATATATTACATATAATATTTATACACTCTTATAACACAACTCTCTCTCTCACTCAACACACACACACCTAGCCGACAATACCACCACTCCCATCACCATAGCCGACTTCTCCCCTCCTGGCCGAGTACTCCACCAGCTACCACCTCCTTCACCATCTCTTCCTTCCTCCTTCTCATCCTCTTCATCATCCCACCATCATCTTCATCACCATTGAAACTACCATCACCACCATTATCAACACCACCACCCTCACCAACACCACCATGCACCACCACCTCCACCACCCGTACGGCCACCACCTTCGGCCGCCGTGCTCGGTGAGCACCGCCCCCGCAGCAGCCACCAGCAGCCGCGCATGCGCTACACAGCAGCGGCAGCAGCATGCAGTAGCAGCCACGATGCCGCACGGCCGTCGTGGGCGACCCCCCTAGGCGCACGAACCTCCTGCGAGCCACCCCGTGGCCAACGCCCGCTTCTCCGACGCGCCGAATAGGCTATTCGTGCGTTTTCAACGGAATCCCGTCGGCGCGCGCGAGTTTGTAACTTCAAAATTTGCGTCTCGGGACAGCAAATTTGCACGCATTTTCTGGGAGATCCGACCGTTGGATCGGCGATTTCTTCACTCCGTCTCAATCTTGGTATATCCATCTTCACTTCCCTCAATTTTCGTCCGTTAATTTTGTCGTTTGATACCTCAAAACTGGCCACCAAGTTGACGTTTTAAATTGAACTATTTTTGGACAGTTTCGTGATGCCAACTTCGCGGGTTCGTATCTTCGTCGTCGCAGCTCTGGTTGGCGCGCTACCAGTTCCTGTGCACAGCTGGTATAACCATCTTCCTGTCTCCTTTAGATTTCGTTTCATTTTAAGCACGTTCGGTTGGTCGAATTCGACGCCAAAGTTGGCCGTCCGAATTTTTTAAATTGCACTTGTTAAATTCCGTTATTGAACCCGGGACTCTGGATTCAATTTCTGACACCACCAGTAGACTCGTGGCGTCGTTCTGGCATGTTTTCATATAAATATTGCTTGATTTGGAGAACGTGGGCCCTGGCACGCATTTTGGTGCAAAGCGGGTCCCACTTTTCGAGTCAACGGGTCACTTTGAGATCGGCTCATCGAAATCCAATTCCGGATATACCGTTGAGTTCGTATCGTCATTCTGGACTCATTGACATATAATTTGCTGAGTTTTGAAAATATTTGCTCCGGCACGCATTTCGGTGCAAACCGGATACCAAGTGTCCGCGTCAACGTATCATTTTGAGATCGGCACATCGGAATCCTATTTTGGACATATCATTGGGTTTGTATCATCATTCTGGATTCGTGGAAATATAATTTGCTAGGTTTTGTAGACTTCTATTCCGACAAGTTTTTCGGTGCAAAGTGTGTCCAACGGCGGACATTATTTTGACCCGAAATTACCGTTTTGCTCCTGTGTCCAAATTGAACTTATGGGTAGGCTATCCTAGCTAATTTGATCGTTTTAGACACGTTGGTGATATTTATTTTATCGTCCGACAACATCTGTAGATTTTGATTATGTATTATCCTTAATTTATAATTAATTATTTTTCCAGAAATTGTTACTTTCTGTTTTTGAATTTTTATATATATTTTAATTTCTGTAAAAATTTGAGAAAAATTGTATTTAAATACTATGTTAATTTAGATAATTTATTATAATTTTTCCAGTATTTATTAAGTGCTTTTGGTATTTTATAAAAATAGGAAAACAGAACTCATTTTCAGTATATTTATGTTTGTTGATTTTTAATAAATATTTATGAAGGTTTATGAATTCCAGAAAAATTAGTATAAATTTCTATAATTAACAAGGATCATTTTGGTACTTTATTTTATATATATTTAAGCTTTTTGTCTATCTCAAAAATTGTTGGAACATAGTGTACAGTAGATTTAATTATTGAATAATTACGACTTGCAACTTTTTATGTTGTTTTGTGTTTTAGTCGTATTGGACCTCACCCCGTACTAGTGTAAAGACCCTAGGAAGTTAGTTTGTGTATAGTGGCACTCCACATTGGACTTTTATGTTAGGTCCCCACTTGGCTAGTATCTAGTTAGGAGTCGTGTCACACCACTAGTGTAATATTAAACATAGCTTAGAACTGAGTTTGTATATCATTATTGACAGGACACCAGACATCTATATCTTCGTACTAGTATTCTTGCTTTGCTCGAGGCAAGTACATCTACAAACTCATTTACTGTCTTTTAATGCTAGAACATGTATTAACCCTGTTAAAATACTGATCTTTGAGGTAGCAAGTTATGTCTTCACATGTTGTATCACTTTCAGTACTGGCCATGTTTAGTACAGTTCTTATATCTTCACATGCTTCTTACTAGTTCTCGGTACATGTTTCACTATGCTTTATACTACTCTGAGTATTCACATATTTTATACTGCTCTCAGTACCTGCCATGCCTATACTGCTCCCAGTATCTCTCACATGTTCTATATCGTTCTCGTGTCTCTCACATGTTATATATATAGGTTATGGGGAAACTGACAGTTGAGTACGTGATCATGCCCCCCTCATAGTAGCGAGCGAGGTCGCATTTTATATGCATACCTTGCCACAGGCCATTATTCTGCATTTCTGTACGGATGTACACCTATGCTTGTTAACTTGTACGTATGTACATTTTATTTACATGTACCATAGTACATTGTACACCTATTGACCGATCACGTACCTGCTACAGTTTTAAACATTACATATATATATCTGTCTCTATGACATATGTATCCTTGCCATGATAGATTATGAGTTATACCATGATTCCAGATATGTCATGTTCCCTGTGTTACTATGATATTGTGATCCCAGTTGTACCATGAGGCCATGTTCCTAGCATTTCCTGTTTTATAGACTTATCACACCATGTTTCTTATTGTACATCTCTTTCATTATATATTCAGTACTCTAGTTGTAGAGGTTGTACTTGCTTCCGTCCTGACAGGATAACGTTGTAGGTTCACTTTTCGAGAAGGAAATGATATGTGTTACATGTTATGGCACTGATTTTGAGGACCTGGCCTTAGCTCCAGAAGAGGCCCCAGCGGGGAACCTTGCTTAGTTATCTTTCATGTGTTTTGAGACTTAGATTTTGGTATGTA
>JANAVB010016197.1:3985136-4000136 GCA_029216955.1 Iris pallida | reverse complement strand
CGGGTCACTTTGAGATCGGCTCATCGAAATCCAATTCCGGATATACCGTTGAGTTCGTATCGTCATTCTGGACTCATTGACATATAATTTGCTGAGTTTTGAAAACATTTGCTCCGGCATGCATTTCGGTGCAAACCGGATACCATGTGTCCGCGTCAACGTATCATTTTGAGATCGGCACATCGGAATCCTATTTTGGACATACCATTGGGTTTGTATCATCATTCTGGATTCGTGGACATATAATTTGCTAGGTTTTGTAGACTTCTATTCCGACAAGTTTTTCGGTGCAAAGTGTGTCCAACGGCGGACATTATTTTGACCCAAAATTATCGTTTTGCCCCTGTGTCCAAATTGAACTTATGGGTAGGCTATCCTAGCTAATTTGACCGTTTTAGACACGTTGGTGATATTTATTTTATCGTCCGACAACATCTGTAGATTTTGATTATGTATTATCCTTAATTTATAATTAATTATTTTTCCAGAAATTGTTACTTTCTGTTTTTGAATTTTTATATATATTTTAATTTCTGTAAAAATCTGGAAAAAATTGTATTTAAATACTATGTTAATTTAGATAATTTATTATTATTTTTCCAGTATTTATTAAGTGCTTTTGGTATTTTATAAAAATAGAAAAACAGAACTCATTTTTAGTATATTTATGTTTGCTGATTTTTAATAAATATTTATGAAGGTTTATAAATTCCAGAAAAATTAGTATAAATTTCTATAATTAACAAGGATCATTTTGGTACTTTATTTTATATATATTTAAGCTTTTTGTCTATCTCAAAAATTGTTGGAATATAGTGTACAGTAGATTTAATTATTGAATAATTACGACTTGCAACTTTTTATGTTGTTTTGTGTTTTAGTCGTATTGGACCTCACCCCGTACTAGTGTAAAGACCCTAGGAAGTTAGTTTGTGTATAGTGGCACTCCACATTGGACTTTTATGTTAGGTCCCCACTTGGCTAGTATCTAGTTAGGAGTCGTGTCACACCACTAGTGTAATATTAAACATAGCTTAGAACTGGGTTTGTATATCATTATTGACAGGACACCGGACATCTATATCTTCGTACTAGTATTCTTGCTTTGCTCGAGACAAGTACATCTACAAACTCATTTACTGTCTTTTAATGCTAGAACATGTATTAACCCTGTTAAAATACTGATCTTTGAGGTAGCAAGTTATGTCTTCACATGTTGTATCACTTTCAGTACCGGCCATATTTAGTACAGTTCTTATATCTTCACATGCTTCTTACTAGTTCTCGGTACATGTTTCACTATGCTTTATACTACTCTGAGTATTCATATGTTTTATACTGCTCCCAGTACCTGCCATGCCTATACTGCTCCCAGTATCTCTCACATGTTCTATATCGTTCTCGTGTCTCTCACATGTTATATATATATGGGTTATGGGGAAACTGACAGTTGAGTACGTGATCATGCCCCCCTCATAGTAGCGAGCGAGGTCGTATTTTATATGCATACCTTGCCGTAGGCCATTATCCCGTATTTCTGTACGGATGTACACCTATGCTTGTTAACTTGTACGTATGTACATTTTATTTACATGTACCACAGTACATTGTACACCTATTGACCGATCACGTACCTGCTAAAGTTTTAAACATTACATATACATGTGTCTCTATGACATATGTATCCTTGCCACGATAGATTATGAGTTATACCATGATTCCAGATATGTCATGTTCCCTGTGTTACTATGATATTGTGATCCCAGTTGTACCATGAGGCCATGTTCCCAGTATTTCCTGTTTTATAGACTTATCACACCATGTTTCTTATTGTACATCTCTTTCATTATATATTCAGTACTCTAGTTGTAGAGGTTGTACTTGCTCCCGTCCTGACAGGATAACATTGTAGGTTCAATTTTCGAGAAGGAAATGCTATGTGTTATATGTTATGGCACTGATTTTGAGGACCTGGCCTTAGCTCCAGAAGAGGCCCCAGCAGGGATCCTTGCTTAGTTATCTTTCATGTGTTTTGAGACTTAGATTTTGGTCTGTACTTATATTTGGATACTGGACTTTGTCTCCAGTTAGATACTTTGGAAGTGTATTATTTAGTCTGTACTTGTTTACCTTCGCTTATAGATGCTGTGTTGTGATGAACTTTAAATATGATTTTAGAACTGTTAGCTGCTTAGATCCTTTATTGTCTATTCTTAGAACAGCTTACTACGCTTTAATCAAGCATTGGCTGGACATGGCTCGGCCCGGCCCAACAATTTGGGTAACAGGTCGTGACATCACCAGTTGAAGGTGAGGCGGGATGACATTCCCAAGATGGCATTTCGGACTCGGTACGGCCAGTACGAGTTTACAGTGATGCCATTTGGGTTGACCAATGCTCCCGCGGTGTTCATGAACTTGATGAACACGGTATTCCATCAGTACCTTGACAAGTTCGTGGTGGTCTTCATAGACGATATCTTGATCTATTCGAAGACGCATGAGGAGCATGAGGAGCACTTGAAAGTTGTGTTAGAGACTTTGAGGAGGGAGCAACTCTACGGGAAGCTTTCGAAGTGTGAGTTCTTCTTGGACCAAGTCGAGTTCTTAGGTCATGTTGTGACCGAGCACGGGATCTCAGTGGACCAGAGGAAGATTTCGGCAGTTGAGTCTTGGTCTACGCCCAGTTCAGTTACTGAGGTTCGGAGCTTTCTGGGTTTGGCTGGCTATTACAGGAAGTTCGTCCAGGACTTCTCGCGGATTGCAGAGCTGATGACTAGACTCACCAGGAAGGACGTAGAGTTCGTCTGGACTGTTGAGCGTCAGGCTGCATTCGATGAGCTGAAGAAGAGGTTGACTTCATCTCCGATCTTGACTTTGCCATATGGGTCAGGTGGGTTCTCGATCTACAGCGATGCTTCATGAAAGGGCTTGGGTTGTGTTCTTCAGCAGCACGGAAAGGTGATTGCCTATGCATCCAGGCAGTTACGTCCTCATGAGAAGAACTATCCTACTCATGATCTGGAGTTGGCCGCGGTTATTTTTGCTTTGAAGTTATGGAAGCAATACCTGTACGGAGAGCGAGTTGAGATCTTCACAGATCACAAAAGCTTGAAGTACGTGTTCACTCAGAAGTAGCTGAACATGCGGCAGAGGCGGTGGTTAGAGCTGATGAAGGACTTTGATATATCACTGTAGTACCATCCGGGGAAGGCCAACGTAGTTGCAGATGCCTTGAGCAGGTATCCAGTAGCTATGTTCTTGACGACAGATCGTCATCTTTTGGCCGACCTGGATAGTTTGGGTATCGAGGTCATCGTTCCGGGCGTGGAGATCCAGATGTGGGGTTTGCAGATTCAGTCTGAGCTGATGGCTAGGGTCAGGTTAGTGCAGTATGATGATGTTGCCCTGAGGAGCATCATGGAGCAGGTGCGGACGGGGTTGCTCGACGATTTCTCTGTACCTGAAGACGGGTCGTTGCGGCACGGTACTAGGCTGTGCATTCCGCGTGAAGAGCTTCGGGAGGAGGTTCTTCAGGAGGCGTATCGCTCTTAGTATTCTATGCATCCTAGATCCAACAAGATGTATAGGGACCTGAGAGAGCACATGTGGTGGTATGGCATGAAGCGCGAGGTAGCTCAGTTTGTATCTCGTTGCCTTGTGTGTCAGCAGGTGAAGGTCGAGAGACAGAGACCAGGTGGATTGCTACAGCCGCTACCCATTCTCGAGTGGAAGTGGGAGCACACCACCATGGACTTTGTATCTAGACTTCCACGATCGCCAGGAGGAAAAGACGCGATTTGGGTCATCGTTGATAGATTGACCAAATCGGCCCATTTTTTGCCTTTCAAAGTGGGTTTGTCTACGGAGAGGCTGGCAGAGCTGTATGTTCGTCAAATCGTGAGATTGTACGGAGTTCCGGTGAGCATAGTTTCAGACCGGGATAGCCGATTCACTTTCCACTTCTAGAGGAGTTTGCAGGCTAGCTTGGGCACCTCGCTCAAGTTTAGTACCGCTTATCATCCTCAGACAGACGGACAGTCGGAGAGGACTATCCAGACCTTGGAGGATATGCTTCACACATGTGTGCTTGATCTCGGGGGTTCTTGGAACGACCATCTTCACTTGGTAGAGTTTGCTTACAACAACAGCTACCAGGCCAGTATAGAGATGTCACCATTTGAGGCTCTATATGGACGAAAATGTCGTACTCCTTTGTCTTGGGACGATATCGACGAGAGGGCGCTTCTTGGGCCGGAGATGGTTGTGGATGCGGTCGAGAAGGTCAGATTGATTAGAGACAGACTTCAGGTGGCTCATGATAGGCAGCGGCATTGGGCCGATAGTCACCGGAGACCGTTAGAGTTCAAGGTTAGTTTTAGTTTCTTGTCGTGTTGTTTGTGATTGTTTGTTAGTTATGTGCTGAGTTTTATTTTATGTCTAGGTTGGTGACATGGTATTTTTGAGGATATCCTCGACACGTGGCACGATTCGCTTTGGCAGCGGTGGGAAGCTCAGTCCGTGCTACATCGGACCTTTCACCATCATAGAGAGGATCGGTGCAGTAGCCTACCGACTGGACTTGCCGATTAGGCTGGAGGGAGTGCACAACGTGTTTCATGTATCTCAGCTGAGGCAGTACGTGGTAGATCCTAGCCATGTTTTGGACCATTCAGCGATACAAGTGGGACCTACTCTCAGCTATCCAGAACAGCCAGTGGAGATTCTGGATCGCAGGGAGAAGGTGCTCCGGAACCAGGTCATACCCTTGGTTCGGGTTGCATGGAGACATCACTCTCCAGGTGAGTCTACCTGGGAGAGGGAGGACGACATGAGGGAGCATTTTCCTTATCTTTTTGCGCCCTGAGGTATAAATCTATTTCCTTTATTTCTGTTTGTGATTTTCCTGTGCTTGTTGTCTTCAATTTCGATGACAAATTTTTTTTAAGGTGGATAGACTTGTCACCCTCACTTTTCCAAGATAGGGGTAAAATGGTAATTTTTCATTTTAGAATATTTTTGGGAATTTTATTTCATGAATATTAATATTTAATGATTATAGGAGTCGGGTTCGAATTTCATCGCATTCCGACTTAATTCGGAACTCCGGGGAAATTTTGACTTGAGTTGTGATTAGCACATTAATTAGCCATGGCCCACCAAAATTAACTTTTAGGTTTAGGAGTTTGGACTAATCCCACATGAGTGTTTAGGTTTAAGTATGATTTTTATTTGGACTAAACTAACTCCCAAAACCAACTTAGGAGGTTAACTTAGCATAGAAGTAATAGAGAGGGGCAAACTTGTAAATAACAAGTGCCCCACACCCCCCTCCCTTTATGGTCGGCCACCATTCCCCCATTCTTTCTTCTTCCACTTCAAAATTTCTAAGTCTTCTTCTTCTTCTCCAAGCTTCTTCTCAAAAGTAAGAATAGGATTTTCCTAGAAATCATCTCTAAATAATTCTCCTCTTCCCAATATTCTTCCATACAACTCTTCCTCTACCCCAAGTGAAGCTTCTCCAAGCTTTTGGGAGCAAGAAGTGCAAGGATGTGTCCTAAACAATTCATCGTGTCGGAGCCATGTCGGAGGATTTTGCCTTGGATCCATCTCCCGATAGGTACAACCTATTCTCTAACTTATTCTTTTCAACATGTAAATTAGTTTAGACCCCGTAGGATTGATCCCCATGTTCGTGTCCCTATTCGTGTCAAGTTTGAGTCCGTTTGGAGTGTCCTAGGAGAAGCTAGTGTATGTGATTGTGTCCTTGAGTTTTTCCCAAATTTGGACACTTGTAGAATAATTAGATTTGGCCTCTAAGTGGTTAGGCACTCTTAAATTCATATTTATTTAGTGTGTGTGTGAGTGTGTTCATATATATATATATATGTGTGTGTGTGTGTGTGTGTGTGTGTGTGTCTATGTATATATGTATGTGTGTATATAGATATATATATATATGTGTGTGAGTGTGTCTATATATATATATATATATATATGTGTGTGTGTGTGTGTGTGTGTGTGTGTGTGTGTGTGTGTGTGTGTGTGTGTGTCTATATATATATACTTGTGTGTATTTGTATATAGAGAGGGGATGGAATGAGAATTTGTATGTGAGTGAAATATATATATTTAGAGAGAGTTAGAAAGGAAGAGATAGAGAGGATTAGAGAGGGAGAAGTGTGTGAGAATGGAGGAGGAAAGGAAGGGAGAGAAGGGCAGCATCTGCAGCAGCTGGGAGGGGGGGCAAGGGGCTGCTGCCCCCCCCCCCCCCCCACAGCATCAGCTGCATAGCAGCAGCAAAGGCAGCAGCAGGCAGCAGCTTTAGCAGCAGCAGTAGCATCCCATAACCCCCCATTTGACCCCCATAGACCCACCTATATACCCCTATATATAGATATATATACACCTATTTAGCCCACTAAAATAACCCCTAAGTTAGTCCTAAGTGGGAGTGGGAAATTGAGATTGAGTGAGTGAGTGAATGGGTTAATTAGGATTTGGTGAAAGGGTGATTTTGAGTTCCGTGATTCGGAACGCATCCAAACTTGGAGGGGAGTTAGCTAATGTGAATTAGATTTTGCGGGTAGGCTCCTAGGTTAAAGACGGGACTTCGTATGGGATTTGGAGAGTGGTATCGCACGATACCATAGAGTATCTTGAGATATTCAACGGGTAAACGACCAATATGGACCGTAAGATGGACTGGATGTCCACTTACCCTAAAGAACTTGGTAGGTAATGATTGTATAGGCTAGTACCCTACTACCGTAGGAAGCCCGGGGTAAAATTCCTAAGGGAAGGCCACTTGGCGTCAAGTTAGAATGGTTTAAGGGTAAGTGTATTAAAGGGGTAATCGGATAAATTCAAGATACGGGGTTCGGGTATTCGGATTGACTTGAAACTTACGTGACTTGTTAGGTACACCTACAAATGTCATATTTGGACCGATTTTGGTTCGGTTGACCCAGAGTTGACTTTTTACCCAAAAGTCAATCGTGAGTCAACACTTTGTCTAAATTTGACAAAATCCAAACCAGAGTTGACCAGTTGACCAAAAGTCAATTGTTGGTCAACATTTGACCAGTTTGACCTAGGGTTGACCTAGATTTGACCAAAGTTGACCAGGGTTGACCAGTTGACCAAAAGTCAACTGTAGACCAACTCTTGATCCCGTTTGACTTGCTTCGACTTGTTTTGACTTGCGATGACTGGTATGACCTAGAGTTAACTTAGTCTGACTTAGGTTGACTTGATATAACTTGATTTGACCTAGATTGACTTGACAGGACTCAGTGTGACTCAGTGAGACCTAGTTTGACCTAGATTTCATATCATTCATTATAAATTATTCTTAACTTTGTTAAACCTAAATTAACATGCAATATCTCATCTTTAGGTCTCTGTTTACCACACTGAGCATTGATATATCCTACAGCTCAGGACAGCAGGCGAGTACATTCACTGATAGTTTTTATTGTTTTGATATCTACTATATCCGATTCAGTCGTAGTGTCTTACTTGATTCTCAGTCACGATAGTTCACGGACTAGTATACGTTGGATCATGATATGAGATGTTGTTCCTAGATTTCTGGGTATATTGGTACACTTCCTGCCTTGTCCCCTGTACTTGTATAGACACCGATTTCTAAGGGGACTTGCTACCCTCTTATGGAATCACATGCCATGACGTGTCATGTCCAGATCCATTGTACTATTCGGGGATGGAGAATTATTAGGGGGTATGTGATCCAAGCCACCCTGTCACTATATTCTTGTGCTCGTGCCACTCTTTCCTCACGTAGGGTGTAGCGAGATCCTATTTGCCTTGTGCCTGTTATCCAGGTTGGCCGGCATGACTTTCCGTTGAGGTCACCCGCGGTTTGCCGGGCCAAGTGGATAGCCAGTCCTGTCACTTATCCCAAGCCGATCACATAACGCTCTAATAATTCAAGACACATTTTATATTTACTTATCATATATCATATTCTGTTCTACATTCAGTACTTTCTCGCCATGCTATGATATTCAGTTACTCACATGTTCTATATGCCTTTATATTGTACCTTGATTGGAGACTAAGTTCTGCTCGGAAGAAGAGTTACAACTCCGGTCCTTGTTTGGTTTAAGGGTTGTAACTCAGCTTCCGAACGGTTCCCAAGTCTTCATATATCATTGTCTTGTAGTTCATTATACTGTCTCTTATAGAATTTGTCAATTCACATGGAACTGCTGTTAGTGCTTGTA
Source organism: Iris pallida (assembly GCA_029216955.1). Lineage (NCBI taxonomy): Eukaryota > Viridiplantae > Streptophyta > Magnoliopsida > Asparagales > Iridaceae > Iris > Iris pallida. Next base: position 3,991,887 of record JANAVB010016197.1, on the reverse strand, counting down.
CTTGCTCATTTTCCTGACAGGATACCGTTATGATATATTACAGATGATTCTGAGGTGGACTGCTCGACCTATTATGGGCTCGAGCTAGATGGAGTAGTCCAGGACCGTGGCCTTATAGTAGAGCCACTAGACTTTGTTCTCTCAGAGTAGTGTAGATTAGCTAGGGTTGCCTGGACTGCGATCCATCTAGCATTATCAGACTGTAGCTTCTATGTTATATTTTGAGACCCTGGATGTTGTATAGATCTAGGCTTGTATTGGACACTGGACTTATTTACTATTTCATCTATCATATGTTTTCCCTTCTGAGCTATCTACCTTAGTTTTATCATGTGATTGAGACTGTATTGCTATGTCACCTCCATTCGGAGAGTATATACTGTACAGGTACCTTTATATTATTAGTTGTAGTATTTACAGACGTTATATACAGTGTTCTACCGCCGATACTGCGGCATAGGCTGGACGTACCCACGTGCTCGTACCCCTCATAAGGGTGCGGGTCGTGACAGGCAGTAGGGTTGAATAGGCTGGGTACAACTCTTCTAACTCTTCTCTCACTGAAGAAGGAGATGGAGGAGGAAATGGTGAGAAGGAAATGAGTTGGCTGAAGAAGAAAAGAAGGATGGGATGGTCGTTGAGGGGAGGAAATGAGTGATGTACTTAGCAGGGGAAGAAGAGGTACGAGCGTGTCTACGTTACTGCAGCGCACAATAACTTAAACTTGTAGTCATAATCGTACCAAGCCCAAACCTAACCCAATCTAACCCAACATCCAACCCAAACACATTTGGCCACTCTCATGACACACAACACTACTCTCCCTTCTTTTTATTGCTAATATTACTAATATTCCTATTAGGATATGTATTATTAATTAAGTTAGAAAAAGGGAATTCATTGTATATATGTATATAATTAAATGTATCATTTTGACAGATCAAAACTGACCACCAAGTTGCTCGAATAAATTGTATTTATTTTGACAGTTTCGTAGAGCCAACTTCGTGGATTTATTTCTCCGCCGTTGTATCTTCGTTTGACGCACCACCAGTTCTTGTGCACAACTGGTATAATGATTTCTTGTGATTAAAATTTCATTCCATTGTGAGGTCGTTTGATTGGTTGAATTCGTCGCTAAAATTGACCGTCCGAATTCATAATTTTCAACTTGTAAAATTTTAATTTTGGACCCGGGACTCCGGATTCCGATTTTAACACCACCAGTTGACTCATTTACATATATTTTGCTATATTTAGTGGAATTTGGCTTCGGCACGCTTTTTCGTGCAAACTAGATCCCAAAGTTCGGATCAACATGTCATTTTGAGATCGACTCATCTGAATTCAATTTTGGATATACCGTTGGGTTCATATCGTCATTCTGGACTCGTGGACATATAATTTGCTGGGTTTAGAGAACTTTTATCCTGGCACATTTTTTGGGTGCAAAGAGGGTCCAATGGTAGACATCGTTTTGACCAAAAATTATTATTTGTTCATGTGCCTAAATTGGACTTATGAATATGCTATCCTAGTTAATTTGACAATTTTGGACACGTTGGTGATGTTTGTTTCATCATCTGACAAAGTCTAAAGATTTTTATTTATGTATTAACTTTAATTATAATTAATTCTTGTTATGTTTGTATTTTGGAATTCGTGTGTCGAAACTGGGATCAGTCAATTCCGGTGATCTCACATCGCTAAAATTGACAAACTGTAACATCCAGTTTTCCAGATGAGGGTAATTTTGAAATTTTCTAATTATAATTATTATTTAATGATATTTATTTCATATTATGATTTTTAGTGAATTTTAAATTATTTTAAACTATTTAAATTCATGACTTGTGGTTTTGACATTTTGCTAGTGAAACCCTAGAGACTGTTTGACCTAGAGCCTAATCATGTGATTATGATATTTAATGTCATTTTTGGCCTAAGGATATTTTTGCATTTGACCTCTTTGAATTATTTTGATATTATTTTATTATTTATGATATTGTTTTGGGGTTATTTGAGTCGGGTTCGAATTTCAACTCAATCCGACTTGAAACGGGGACCCGGGGTAGTTTAACTCTAGTGGGACCCACACACTAGTTAGGCATGGCCCACATGATATTAATTTTAGTCCACATGATAGAAATATTTTAGTTAGAGGTTAGACTAATTATTATGGATAAGGTTAGTGTGATTAAAGACTTTAGAATGACTAATTTAGCCCCAACCAATTAGCCATTTCCTAATACTCATAGAATAGGTTAGTGGGGGCATTTTGGACCTTACCATAATAGGACAAATAGCCCCATATGGCCAGCCACTTTGGGAGAGGATAGGCTCAAGTTTATTTCATTATTCTCATCCACACTCTCTCTCTTGTTCTTCCCCAAATTCCTAGAGAGCAATCCCTAGCAATTTCTCCACCAAATTCTTCCATTTTACCACCAAATCTTCTTCTTTCCTTCTCCATTCTAGCCAAGGAGGAAGCTACCCAAGTTTGGGAGGATTCAGAGCTCGTTCGTATCCTTTTGGAATCTCTACGTGTCGGTGTCGCTCCGGGGAGGCTTTTCTTCGATTCGATCTACCGGGAGGTATAAATTCCTTCTCCTTTTCATTTTCTCATACATATAGGTCTATTTTGAATCCATAGGAATGACTCCCATGGTTGTATCTCCATTTGTGTCCATTGGGAGGTCATAGGAGTGTCCTTTGTGTTGTGGTTGTGTCCATGTGGGAAAATCCCAAATTTGGACACACTATGTGTTGTTGTTATGTTTGAATGAATTATTACATTTAATCTCATATTTTTGTATTGGAGATGTGTTCTATAGTGTCTCATATATATATATTAGTGTAGAGAGTGAGTTCTTGATATATTATGTTATATACTTGTGTTCTTTTGTCTCAAACTACCTAAATCCGTCATGATTTTTATCCACGTTTTAATTTCAGCCCTAACTTAGAAATGCCATAACTTCTAGCTCAAAGTTCAGTTTAATCTTCCGTTTTTTTAAAAGAAGCGTATTGAAGTTAGCTTTCCAAAACATGTATTAATAGGCCTAGTTCTTTCTGTAAATTTCTGGAAATTATTTGAGTGTCAGCTGTACGAAAGACAACGCGTTCTCGGTGTTTTCGCGATTCCGGGAGTTTTCGAAAACGAAAACGCAATCCGTTTGAAGTTTCGGAAAGCTAACACATAGATCTATAATACTTTAATCATAGATTTTAATTCATGCTGAGATGGTACAGTATGGATTTAGGAGTTACTATTCGGCATATGCATTTTGTACACCCTTGTGTGTAATATAATGTTCTATTTGATTTTAACCCATGTTAATATATATACATTATGTAATTAAATAGAGAATGCAAGCATGAGTAAATGTTTAAATAAATGATGTATGAGGTGTAAGTATCATATCTAATGTAAGCATGTATAAGTATAGCTTGTAATGAATATGTAGGTTCCATAGTAGTAATGTATGGTGCATATAGTGGTGCAAGAGAATAAATGAATGAATGAATGCAAGCATGAATTTAATGTAATAATAGATGTAATATATGTAGCCTTGTTAAGAAAAACTGGAATTTAGTTTTGTTTCACTAAATAAGAGATACATGAGACTCATATATGTGAATGTTAACTTCCTATTGACACTTTGCTACACAACTGTCATGCCTCACTATCACTCCACACACAATGCACTACACTATATAACCCTCCACCCTCACTCATTGACACTCTCACTCACACATTGTCTAACACTCATTCCATGATAACACACACATGTTCTTGTGCACTTTCATGACCACACACCACACACATGAACACATACACATGCTCTTCTCTCTCTCTCTCTATATATATATATATATATATATATATATATATACTATACATGGCTAAATGTGTTAATGTGGTAAATAGAGTTTTCCTATAGTTATATATACATATATGTGATATAGGGCCTAGTGTTGAATTCTCTTTTCATGTACACCTCCATGTTCACACACACATAGCTTTACATGTTAGCTTCCTTTCTCTTATGTATAATATTGAATGTGATGGCTTGTGGCTTGTATAGCCTTGTGATTGGTGTGTGATTGCTAGACTAGGCTTGGTTAGGCCAAGTGAGACTTATTAGACTTGTTGGGCTAGGATTTGACCTAGTTGACCTAGTTTGACTAGTCTAGTTGACTGGAGTTGACCAAGTGTTGATTAGTCTAGTTTGACCTAGACAGCATGCAGATGCATTGTAGATTATATTTATCATTTTCTGTGTACATCTTGACTTGTATTGCTCTAACTAGGAGTCAGGTACCTCATCTCGGACATTATATTTACTTCAGACATTCAGATACGAGGCGAGTACATTCTCTGACCGTTCATACTTGTCTGGATTTATTCTTGCTCTAGATTACTGTACTTGATGCTGATACGATCATTATCACGGATTGGTACTATACGGATCTTCTTCTGAGATTTATCTTCTTGTATTCACTAAATACATATTGTGATGTGCGTTTCACTTACATATTATATTTATTGAATACCCATATCCTTGTATCCTTGTGCATATTGTACTCTCAGTATCACATGAGTCCCAGGGATAGACCATTGTACAACTATTGTATAACATTGTACATCTATTGTATAATTGTACATCTATTGTATAACATTGTACATCCATTGTATAACATTGTACATCTATTGTAATATTGTACATCTATTGTATAACTTGTACACTATTGTGCAAGATAACGTAACCGGAGTAGATCCTTGTGTATTGATTTGGGGAGGGGGAGTAGAATTGGTTATGTAATCAAATCCTATTGTACAACATTGTATAACTATTGTATATGTCTATTGTACACCCACGTACAATGGAGTTACATTGCATTTTCCTAGACCGTTTACAAACCATTTGTACTCTAATCACAGTAGGCTTACAGTTCTTATTATCATATTAGATATTTTCTGTTATCAAATCTCTACTATTTTCATATACTTCTTACTTTCAGCATTTCATGTACCTTACTCTATTGCATGTTATATTTTCTAACATGATATGAACTGCGTGAGATGTTTTGCGCTCACTCCCGTCCTGACTGGACCTGTTGAAAATTTTACAGAGGATGATGAGGCACCCTGCACCCTTACTTGGAGTTTGCCTAGTTGACACTCGCGACCTGGACCCCAGAGAGGTTCAGGCAGCTGCTGAGGACGATACCTTGCTTAGTATAGATAGTTTAGACTGTTTTCCTTTTATGTTTAGTTGTTGTTCTTGATTCAGAGTTTGTATATTGTAGAGATGTTGAGACTTGTATTTCATTTCTGTTGTACCTCGGTTGAGGATCTCTTATCTATTTTATCGTGCCATATTCTATCTCTAGATTGTGATTGAGTTGTACCTCTGTGTTGGCCTCCCTATGGAGCAGCATTTATTGTTAGTTATAGTTCATGACCTAGAACAGTGTTCTACCGCCGACACTGCGGCGTAGGCTGGGCGTTGTTACGCTCTCATACCCTCACAGTGGTGTGCGGGTCGTGACACGTTTTAGTGTGGTCCATGCAGGTCGAGTTTATGTAGTGGTATTCGAACTAGAGTATCACTACAGCCTGCAGTAGGATTAGGTATTTTTGGAGGTACTCAATCACATTAGGAAAAACTCTTAATCCGATTCCTTTTGTCTAAAATTGTTGCTTATTGACTTCCCTTGAATATAAATTGTTCTCCTTTGAATTTTTGCTTCATTCTCAGAAATTGCTTCTTGTTTTGATCTATCTTCATGATGGTTATGAAGACACGATCTCATCGCTTCGGTTCGGGGGATACTATCGAGAGGCTGGCCACCTCTCGTCCTGTTCATCAGGGCCTCGAGACCGCAGCTCCTGTTGTGCCGACTCAGGTTGGCGTATCTGCTACATTGGAGGTGCACCTCTACTGTACAGAGATTTCTCCCGTCTTCTGATTCTCTCAGCAGCGGTGATTCATGCAGCATCAGCAGCAGACCAGGGGAAACCAGCAGGGCGAGCTATCGTCAGGCCAGTCGAGGATGCACAGACCGTTGGAGATCTTGCAGCAAGTTTCGTTTTTCTCAATTCCATTCCCGCAATTGTCTTTTATAATTACCTTGAAATCCGATTCCATCTGTTCCTTGATTGATTAATTTTTTCATGTTACTCTTTTGTTGGTGTTTTTTTTTTTTCTTCTGAGAAAATCATATGGGCTAGTCGCCTAAATCATGGGATCTAGAATCCTCGATAGTCATGTTAGTTGGCATGTGAGGACATGTAGTCAGATTTTAGATGTATTTCTTGGGTATGGGAATTTAAGGTTTTCGCCATCGCATGCGACTATACGAAAATTTTAAATACCATGAACCTAGAGGTACGTACCTTAGTCAAGGACTCTGTGATTATCGTAGCCTTGCTCACTTGTGACACCCTCACTTTTCCCAGTTAGGGGTAAAATGGTAATTTTCCATTTATAATATTTTGGGAATTTTATTTCATGAATATTATTATTTAATTATTATAGGAGTCAGGTTCGAATTTTATCGCATTCCGAGTTAATTGGGACCCCGGTGAATTTCGACTTGAGCTGTAATTAGCCTGTAGCTAACCATGGCCCACCACACTAAATTTTAGGGTTTAAGAGTTTGGACTAGTTCCCCATGAGTATTTAGTTTAATTATGATTTTTATTTATTTTTAGCAACTTCCTAAACCTAATTTGGAATTTATT
>JANAVB010016197.1:3951179-3977597 GCA_029216955.1 Iris pallida | reverse complement strand
TATCATCCTCAGACAGACGGGCAGCGGAGAGGACCATCCAGACTCTGGAGGATATGCTTCGCACATGTGTGCTAGATCTCGGGGTTCTTGGGAGGACCATCTTCACCTGGTAGAGTTTGCTACAACAACAGCTACCAGGCCAGTATAGAGATGTCACCATTTGAGGCTCTAATGGACGGAGATGTCGTACTCCCTTGTCTTGGGACGATGTTGGCGAGCGGGGCGCTTCTTGGGCTGGAGATGGTTGTGGATGCGGCCGAGAAGGTCAGATTGATTAGAGACAGACTCCGGGTGGCTCAGGATAGGCAGCGGCATTGGGCCGATAGTCACCGGAGACCGTTAGAGTTCGAGGTTAGTTTCAGTTCTTGTCATGTTGTTGTGATTGTTTGTTAGTTGTGTGTTGAGTTTTGTCTTGTGTCTAGGTTGGTGACATGGTATTTCTGAGGATATCCCCGACACGTGGCACTATTCGCTTTGGCGGCGGCGGGAAGCTCAGTCCGCGCTACATCGGACCTTCCACCATCTTAGAGAGGATCGGTGCAGTAGCCTACCGACTGGACTTGCCTACCAGGCTCGAGGGAGTGCACAACGTGTTTCATGTATCTCAGCTGAGGCGGTACGTGGCAGATCCTAGCCACGTATTGGACCATTCAGCGATACAGGTGGGACCTACTCTCAGCTATCCAGAGCAGCCAGTGGAGATTCTGGATCGCAGGGAGAAGGTGCTCCGGAACCAGGTCATACCCTTGGTTCGGATCGCATGGAGACATCACTCTCCAGGTGAGTCTACCTGGGAGAGGGAGGACGACATGCGGGAGCGTTTCCCTTATCTTTTCGCGCCCTGAGGTATAAATTTATTTCCTTTAATTCTGTTTGTGATTTCCTGTGCTTGTTGTCTTCAATTTCGAGGACGAAATTTTTTAAGGTGGATAGACTTGTCACCCTCACTTTTTCCAGTTAGGGGTAAAATAGTAATTTTCCATTTTATAATATTTTTGAGAATTTTATTTCATGAATATTATTATTTAATTATTATAGGAGTCGGGTTCGAATTTCATCGCATTCCGAGTTAATTCGGGACCCCGGTGAATTTCAACTTGAGCTGTAATTAGCCTGTTAGCTAACCATGGCCCACCACACTAAATTTTAGGGTTTAAGAGTTTGGACTAGTTTCCCATGAGTAATTTAGTTTAATTATGATTTTTATTTATTTTTAGCAACTTCCTAAACCTAATTTGGAATTTATTTAGTATTAGGCTTAGAGAGGGGCAAACTTGTAATTACAAGTGCCCCTCACCCACACCCATACCCATGCCATGCTTGGCCGGCCAAGAGAGAGCCCCCCCCCTCCCCCCCCCCCTCTTTCTTCTCCACAAGCAACACTCTCTCTCTCTCTTCCAAATTCATTTCTTCTTTCCAAGCTTTTCCTCCAACCAACCCTAACCTAGGTAAGCTCTAATCTCTCCATTTAATCCTCTTTTGCATTTAGTTCATTCACATTAAATGGAGAGGAGAAGATTCTCTTCCATTTGTCCACAAATTTGTAGGTTTTCCCTAGAAAAATAGGTTAAGGATTTATTAGGATTTAATCATTTTGTGAATGATATATATATATATATATATATATATATATATATATATATATATATATATATATATATATATATATATATATATACATATATATATATATACATGTGTATTTATGTGTGTGTATTTATTTATGTATTTGTGTGTGTGTAGAGGAGGGTGATATTGTGTCATGGGGATGGTGGTGTTGTGAGAGTGGTGTGTGTGTGGTTGTGTTGTGTGAGGATGTGTGTGTGTTTGTGTGTGTGTTTATATATATATATATGGATATGTATATATATATATATATATAGTTATATGAGTGTATTTATATATATATATACATGGATGTGTGTATATGGATGTGTGTGTGTGTTATATATATATTTAGAGGGATGGATAGATATCTAGATAGATTATAGATAGATATCTAGTTATATATATATATATATATATATATATATATATATAGAGAGAGAGAGAGAGAGAGAGAGAGAGAGAGAGAGAGAGATATATATATATATATATATATATATATATATATATAGATATATATATGAAGTGTATATATATGGGAAAGTAGAAGGAGATGAAGAAGAAGAAGAAGAAGGGCAGCCACAGCAGCAGCAGCCAAGTGCTGCTGCAGGAAGAAATCCCCCCCCCCCCATGGCCTTTAAGCCTAATAAAACCCCCCCTTTTACCTATGTGTATATATATATATATATATAGATATATATATATATGTATTATATATGGTTAGAATCGTGGAGAAGAGTAGAAGAAGATTATGGAATGAGAAATTAGAAAAGGATTAGAGGTTAGAAGGAAAGATTGAAAGAAGTTAGAAGAAAAAGGGAAAAGGCTAGAATAGAAAAAGGGAAAAACCGAGTTAGAGGGCGAAACGGAGCTCGGAGTATCCGATTGAGTTAAAACTTGGCGCGGGGCATGAATACGTGATTTAGATTTTGCGGGTAGGCTTCCGGGTGGAATTCGGGGGTTGTAGGGCGCCCGTATCGCGCCGTATCGGTGCGTATCTTGAAATATTCAAGATTTTGACAATGTGCCGTATCATGGACCGAATGTCCACGTTACCTAGGTTTTTTTGTAGATATTATATGTATAGGCTAGTATCATACTATCCTAGGGAGATCGGGTCAAAATACCAAGCGTAGGTAGGCTAACTAGATAGTTGCCGAAGCTAGAATTTTACCCTTTTTAAGGGTAAAATAGGATATTGGCCTACGGCCAAGATATGAGTTTCGAAGTCCAAGATGGACTTGGATATGGGTTGTAGAGGTTGGTAATAGTTAGAAATAGTCGCCTAGACCTAGTCTTGGCCCCGGTTGACCACGGTTGACTTTTTGGACCAAAAGTCAACTATGGGTCAACGCTTTACCCAAATTAGTCCCGATTTTCATTAGACTTGTGTAGTTGACCAAAAGTCAACTATTAGTCACCATTGACCTAGGGTTGACCATGGTTGACCTAGAGTTGACCAGAGTTGACCAGAGTTGACCAGTTGACCAAAAGTCAACTGTAGGCCAACTCTTGATCCCGTTTGACTTTCTTCGACTTGTTTTGACCCGTGATGCCTGGTGTAACTCTCAAAAATCATATTTGATAAATTTTAGATTTTTTCTAAAAATTTCTGTCAAGGATACAATATGTGTATATACAGATTGAGTTTCAACAAAAATATTTCCTTTCCTAAATATTAAATACTATTTCAAAAGTTTAAATGGTTTGTTGATTTTTGGTTTATGATTGATTATTAGTAAAATAGCAAATTCAAGTTGTAAGTGTTGAAGTTCCAATATTTCTCTGTTGTCAGTGTTCAGGGTGTTACTGGACTTATATATTGATTTTCCTTAATTAATTTAAGCAGTAAAACTAAATTCTGGTAATGAGTTAAGTTTTAATGGATGATTTATATATTGGTCAAGTATTAGTAATTTACATATTGAATATTATTATTTTAATTAGTTGGTTATTATCATCAAATGGCTAACAGAATTAGCTACTTAGTTGTTTTGGAATTTCGAAATCTGTTCTTTTGAAAATAATGGAGGGAATAGTAGATTTTCGAAATTCTATTTTAAAATACTGTTTTTGGAAATTTTATTTGAAAACGTGTTTGAAAATGTTGGAGGGAACAATTGGTTTGGAAGTTGTTTTGAAATTAATTTTAAATTTTGAAATCCTGTTATTGTTATTCTGTTACCAACCTATTTTCCTATGCCCCCAGATCTACTTGTTATTACTGCTACTGCCATTCTAATTACCCCTAGATCTACAGTTATTACCTACTCTGCCACCCATTATTACACTATAAATAATACTAATTATTACACACTTTACAATGCACTGACAGACACAGTACACCTCACTTTTTTCTCTCTACACGTCACCACAGTCTCTCTCTCTGTCCTCTCTCTCTCTCTCTCCTCACTGGACAGAGGCTGAGCCGCTGGAGTACGCCACCGCATCTCGCCGGAGAGCACCGCCATCTGTGCTGCCACTTCGGGACGGGCACCACCGTCACCTCGATCCTCGTGCACCGCCAGAGCCTTGGAGACAGCGTGCACCATCATCAGCAGTGGGCCACATCGAGCAGTGTGCACCGCTATTAGCGCTGACCTCTCGATCTCCGTGCCACGTCATCGATCAGCGTGCCGTCCCTTCGAGAAGCGCGCCACCGCCATCAGCACTCGAGCGCCGCCTCGGTTGCAGCACTGTTCTCGAGCGTCGAGCCACCGCCACCATCAGGGTTGGCGTCGAGCCCGAGGAGCGCTGTTTTCTCGTAGTCGTCGCCGCCGTCGAGATCTAGCAGCAGGAGGAGCCGCCGTCGCTCGCCGGGCCATCCGTCGTCGGAGATCCACCGCTACGCCGAGGAGTCGCTCGCCGAGCCATCACGAGATCAGAGTCGCCATCTGGAGAGATCCACCGCCGAGCCGTCGCCATCGTTACTGCTCGGACCTCAGCGCCTCGCCGCAGTGGATCGACTTCCTCTTCAGGCCGGTGAGCCCCTCTCGATCTACTCCATCCCCTTTCTCGTCTTCCATGCTTCTAGATCTAAGGTTTTCTAAGGTTTGTATTGCTAGAATTAGGGTTTATTTTGGAATCTAGGGTTTCGGTGAGACACAGTAGAGTCTGGGAGGAGGAAGCAGCTGTGGAGGCCTAGAAGCTAGGGTTTCTGACCTAGAGGCTTGAGCTAGGGCTTTGGGTTGGGGTTTTCAGAGGAAGAGGATGAAGCTAGAGTTAGGTTTTCGACCTAGATCTAGGGTTTCTTGGGCTAGAGGAAGACGTAAGGGAAGATGCGGCCAGAGTAGTGAAGTATTAGGGTTAGGGTTTTGATTTGGGTCTGGAGGAGGAAGACGAAGGCTGGACTGTGAAGGAGAACTAGGGTTAGGTCCCTAGCTATGGAGAGAGTGAAGGCTGGGAAGAAGATGAAGCAGAGGATCGGAGAAGGTGAGTAGGAGGTTTCTCTTCGCCGGAGACGACGAAGAGGCCGGAGAAGAGACCGGAGCCTCTCGAATGTTCGTGGAAAAATCGACTGAACCAAATGGGAGGAGAGAGAGTGTTCCTAGATATTTTAGGTTAAGGGTTGGGCCGGGTCTTTGGGCCGAAGGATGTGGGCTGGTTGAGTTTAGAATAATTAAGTTTTAATTTTATTGTTTAGCAAAGACTAATTTGGAGACTCGGGCTGGGCCAGTGGGCTGGCTGTTTGGAAAGGAATTTAGTTTAAATTCTTTTAACAGAGAGAATAGCTGGGATAGAAATAGTAAGGGCTGGGTTTGCTGGGCTGAGTGTGGTCTTGTTTTAATTGTTGAGTTATTATTTGTTTAGCAGTGAATAAATAGGAGTGGGCTTTAGTAACCAATTTAAATTGTTGATTATCAGTATATATTAGGACAGTGGGCTGAGTTTTTGGGCCAGTATTTTGGGCTCCAGTTTTTAAATTGTTTTAACATTTAGGAGCTGGATGCTTAGTTTATTTCTGTTAAATTCTTGATTAAATCATATTACTATTATTTTACCTATGAAGTTAATAATAATTGACTAGCTAGTAAATATTTAGTTATTTTTGTTTACTAAATATTCTGCTAGAAAATGTTCTATTATTTCCAAAATAACTCTTTATTAGATATAGTCAAAACATTATTTTGATATATTTTCAAAATGTTGTTAGCTGCAAATATTTTCTAAAAATATTATTTTACAAAAACATGGTTAAAATATTTACTTTGATATGGATTAGTATTTAGTTAATATTTTGAATAAAGCTATAATTTTTACCTTACTAATGAAAGGTTCATATAGTTATAAATTTTGCTACCAAAATGTTTCTAAAACAGTTTATTATTATATTGATAATATTTTCCAAATATTATTAGCTAGAATATTCTATTAGCTAAGTTAATGATATTGATTATCTAATTTTGTAATAACTAGTAATAGAGTTAATTGGTGCATTCAACCCCTAAATAACTTGTACAAATATTATAACAGGTGATCCATTACAAACATGCAGTACTACTCTCGTGCAACAAAACCGAGGCAAGTACACTGACTTGACTTGTACCTTGTTTTCTGTCTTACCTTCATGTGCCATGTTCTCATATCTGACACGAATTACACACGATTGTCTTGTACTCTTGTTCATTGCTTGTGCGTCATTGTTCATTGCGGGATTGGGGGAAATATTAGCTTTTGTGTGACCACACCCAACATAGGTATTGAAGATAGCCTAATCGTACACGTCACGTACGATGAAGCCGGACCTTGTAAAATTGACTCATTGACTCATTGCATCATTGATTGATTGATTGCTCCTAAGCCGGTCACACATTAGTTATAATATTTCAAAATGGTCACAGTTGCATATTGATTGATTGATTGATTGCCTTGTACATTGATAGCCGTGTTCATTGTCTAGCATCTTGATTGTCATCCATTGCCTGCAGTTTTACATTTCATTTCTGGTACCACAGTTCAGTTTCATTTCATGTTCTAGTTTTCTGGTATTCCTGTTTCACCTTGTACTCTGGATCACAGATTACATTGTATATTGTCTAGTCAGGGTTGTACTTTGCTTTTTTCCTGATAGGATCGTTGCAGGTGAGTGGAAGATTACATGGAGCTGGTGATTGCTTGGATATTGCAGCTTTTTATTTATTTCAGTTTATTTTCCTGGAGATTGTATCTTAGAGATTTATTATTGCATATTATTTCATTTGGACCGGATTTGTCTCCGGCTGAGTTTGTATTTTAAAACACTTGATGGATATTGGTGATTTCTGGGAACGTTATAAAAGCTGTGATTTGGTTTACATTACATTGTAACTTTGAGTTTTCCTTAGTATTGTACAGCTTACTTCGTCGTGTCCAACGACGAAGGTTGGGCGTGTCCGACTCGTATTCGATTATTCGGGAGCGGGTCGTGACACCTGGTATGACCTAAGATTGACTTGGTTAGGCTTAGATTCACTTGATATAACTTGATTTGACCTAGATTGACTTGACAGGACTTAGTGTGACTCAGTGAGACCTAGTTTGACCTAGATTGTATATCATTCATTGTAATTCATTCCTAAACTTGTTTAAACCTAAATTAACTTACAGTATCTCATATTTAGGTCTTCTGATACCGCTCTGAGCATTGATATACCATACAGCTCAGGACAGCAGGCGAGTACATTCACTGATAGTTTTCATTGTCTTGATATCTGCTATATCCGATTCAGTCGTAGTGTCTTACTTGATTCTTAGTCACGATAGCTCACGGACTAGTACACATTGGATCATGACATGAGATGTTGTTCCTGGATTTCTGGGTATATGGGTACACTCCCTGTCTTATTCCCTGTACTTGTATAGACACCGATTTCTAAGAGGATTTGCTACCCTCTTACGAAATTACGTGCCATGACGTGTCATGTCCAGATCCATTGTACTATTCGGGGATGGAGAATTATTAGGGGCTATGTGATCCAAGCCACCCTATCACTATTCATGTGCTCGCGCCACTCTTCCCTCACGAAGAGTGTAGCGAGATCCCTTGCCTTGTGCTCGTTATCCAGGTTGGCCGGCATGTCTCTCCGTTGAGGTCACCGCGGATTGCCGGGCCAAGTAGATAGCCTGTCCTGTCACTTATCCCAAGCTGATCACATATCGCTCTAATAATTCAAATCATATTTTATATTTATTTTGTCTTATCGTATATCCTGTTCTGTTCTACATTCAGTATTTTCTCACCATGCCATGATATACAGTTACTCACATGCTCTACTTTTCTTTACATTGTACCTTGATTGGAGACTAAGTTCTGCTCGGGAGAAGAGTTAAACCCCGGTCCTTGTTTGGTTTAAGGGTTGTAACTCGACTTCCGAACGGTTCCCAAGTCTTCATATATCTTTGTCTTGTAGTTCATTATGCTGTCTCTTATAGAATTTGTCAATTCACATGGAACTGCTGTTAGTGTTTGTACTTGCTCATTTTCTTGACAGAATATCGTTATGATATATTACAGATGATTCTGAGGCGGACTGCTCGACCTATTATGGGCTCGAGTCAGATGGAGTAGCCTTAGATCGTGGCCTTATAGTAGAGCCACTAGATTTTGTACTTCCAGAGTAGTGTAGGTTAGCTAGGTTTGACTGGACTGCGATCCAGCTAGCTTATCAGACTGTAGTTTCTATATTCTATTTTGATACTCTGGGATGTTGTATATATCTGGACTTGTATTAGACTGTGGACTTATTTTAGTCTTCATCTATCATATGTCTTTCCTCTGAGCTATCTACCTTAGTTTTATTCTGTGATTGAGACTGTATTGATATGTCACCTCCATTCGGAGAGTATATACTGTACAGGTACATTTTAACTGTTAGTCGTAGGTATTTACAGACGTTATATACAGCGTTCTACTGCCGATTCTGCGGCGTAGGCTGGACGTACCCACGTGCTCGTTCCCCTCATAAGGGTGCGGGTCGTGACAACTTGCATGATGAAGACTCTGGACAACATGATTTTGGACAGACGCATATGATTAGCAGATTGTATCTTGAGAAGGTTTAAAACATCATACCCTTTTTGTTGTTATAAATGACTTAGGAGTAGGGATATTTAGATTGTAGAGCTTGTTCATAGGTAGTTCCTTCATAGTATATAGATATGGTGACTTGTAGAGTGTCTGTACCCTAGAGGTGATAGTTAGCATTGGTGCTAGAATAGTAACCCATTGCAGATAATTCTCTGTTATTATGATACCAACCAGTTACGTATAGGATGTTAGTATGCCATACAACCTTGATGATTATTTATTGTTTTCCTTTACCCTTCCAGTAAGGCACCCAGTAACTAGAGCCTGCCCTTGAGCATAGTTGTAGTTTCACCTAGGACTAAGAGGTCTATATATATAGATGATATACTTAGGATATATGTGATGGGTTGTTGTTCTTGAGCATATATATATATGTGGTATTTGGGATTGGTGTGCTTAGCTTGTGGGTAATTAGTTATGGGTGACTTGATAGGATTTGGAAGTTAATAGCTAGTCTATTATAGAGTTTTCTTTGCTAATCCCTAGTTGCCAACACTAGGTAGCTAGCATAGGTAAAAGTCCTAAGAAGTTGACCAGCTGATGACCAAGTACTAGGATGTTGAGGAAATTGACTAGTGATTGACCCTTGTCTATGTTCGGCCTAGAAAAGGGTGCGATCATCTTAATTTCGAGGACAAAATTTTTATAAGGTGGGTAGGATTGTAACACCCAGTTTTCCAGATGAGGGTAATTTTGAAATTTTATAATTATAATTATTATTTAATGATATTTATTTCATATTATGATTTTTAGTGAATTTTAAATTATTTTAAACTATTTAAATTCATGACTTGTGGTTTTGACGTTTTGCTAGTGAAACCCTAGAAACTGTTTGACCTAGAGCCTAATCATGTGATTATGACATTTTAATGTCATTTTTGGCCTAAGGATATTTTTGCATTTGACCTCTTTGAATTATTTTGATATCATTTTATTATTTATGATATTGTTTTGGGGTTATTTGAGTCGGGTTCGAATTTTAACTCAATCCGACTTGAAACGGGGACCCGGGGGTAGTTTGACTCTAGTGGGACCCACACACTAGTTAGGCATGGCCCACATGATATTAATTTTAGTCCACATGATAGAAATATTTTAGTTAGAGGTTAGACTAATTATTATGGATAAGGTTAGTGTGATTAGAGACTTTAGAATGACTAATTTAGCCCCAACCAATTAGCCCTTTCCTAATACTCATAGAATAGGTTAGTGGGGGCATTTAGGACCTTACCATAATAGGACAAATAGCCCCATATGGCCAGCCACTTTGGGAGAGGATAGGCTCAAGTTCATTTCATTATTCTCATCCACACTCTCTCTCTTGTTCTTTCCCAAATTCCTAGAGAGCAATCCCTAGCAATTTCTCTACCAAATCCTTCCATTTCACCACCAAATCTTCTTCTTTCCTTCTCCATTCTAGCCAAGGAGGAAGCTACCCAAGTTTGGGAGGATTCGGAGCTCGTTCGTATCCTTTTAGAATCTCTACGTGTCGGTGTCGCTCCGGGAAGGCTTTTCTTCGATTCGATCTACCGGGAGGTATAAATCCCTTCTCCTTTTCATTTCCTCATGCATATAGGTCTATTTTGAACCCATAGGAATGACTCCCATGGTTGTATCTCTATTTGTGTCCATTTCGTGTCCATTGGGAGGTCATAGGAGTGTCCTTTGTGTTGTGGTTGTGTCCATGTGGGAAAATCCCAAATTTGGACACACTATGTGTTGTTGTTATGTTTGAATGAATTATTACATGTTTAATCTCATATTTTTGTATTGGAGATGTGTTCTATAGTGTCTCATATATATATATTAGTGTAGAGAGTGAGTTCTTGATATATTATGTTATATACTTGTGTTCTTTTGTCTCAAACTACCTAAATCCGTCATGATTTTTATCCACGTTTTTAATTTCAGCCCTAACTTAGAAATGCCATAACTTCTAGCTCAAAGTTCGGTTTAATCTCCTATTTTTTTTAAAATAAGCATATTGAAGTTAGCTTTCCAAAAACATGTATTAATAGGCCTAATTCTTTCTGTAAATTTCTGAAGAATTATTTGAGTGTCAGCTGTACGAAAGACAAACGCGTTCTCGGTGTTTTCGCGATTCCGGGAGTTTCCGGAAACGAAATGCGATCCGTTTGAAGTTTCGGAAAGCTAACACATAGATCTATAAAATACTTTAATCATAGATTTTAATTCATGCTGAGATGGTACAGTATTGATTATTAGTATGAGTTACTATTCGGCATATGCATTTTGTGCACCCTTGTGTGTAATATAATGTTCTATTTGATTTTAACCCATGTTAATATATATACATTATGTAATTAAATAGAGAATGCAAGCATAAGTAAATGTTTAGATAAATGATGTATGAGGTGTAAGTATCCTATCTAATGTAAGCATGTATAAGTATGGCTTGTAATGAATATGTAGGTTCCATAGTATGTAATGTATGGTGCATATAGTGGTGCAAGAGAATAAATGAATGATGAATGAATGCAAGCATGAATGTAATGTAATAATAGATGTAATATATGTAGCCTTGTTAGGAATAAAACTGGAATTTAGTTTTGTTTCACTAAATAAGAGATACATGAGAACTCATATATGTGAATGTTAACTTCCTATTGACACTTTGCTACACAACTGTCATGCCTCACTATCACTCCACACACAATGCACACTACACTATATAACCCTCACACCCTCACTCATTGACACTCTCACTCACACATTGCCTAACACTCATTCCATGATAACACACACATGTTCTTGTGCACTTTCATGACACACACACACACCCATGAACACATACACATGCTCTTCTCTCTCTCTCTCTCTCTCTCTCTCTTTATATATATATATATATATATATATATATATATATATATATATATATATATATATATACTATACATGGCTAAATGTGTTAATGTGGTAAATAGAGTTTTCCTATAGTTATATATACATATATGTGATATAGGGCCTAGTGTTGAATTCTCTTTTCATGTACACCTCCATGTCCACACACACACATAGCTTTACATGTTAGCTTCCTTTCTCTTAATATTGAATGTGATGGCTTGTGTTTGGCTTGTATAGCCTTGTGATTGGTGTGTGATTGCTAGACTAGGCTTGGTTAGGCCAAGTGAGACTTGTTAGACTTGTTGGGCTAGGATTTGACCTAGTTGACCTAGTTTGACTAGTCTAGTTGACTGGAGTTGACCAAGTGTTGACTTTAGTCTAGTTGACCTAGTTTGACTAGTCTAGTTTATTGGAGTTGACCAAGTGTTGACTTTAGTCTAGTTTGACCTAGACAGCATGCAGATGCATTGTAGATTATATTTATCATTTTCTGTGTACATCTTGACTTGTGTTGCTCTAACTAGGAGTCAGGTACCTCATCTCGGACAGTACATTTACTTCAGACATTCAGATACGAGGCGAGTACATTCTCTGACCGTTTCATACTTGTCTGGATTTATATTCTTGCTCTAGATTACTGTACTTGATGCTGACACGATCATTATCACGGATTGGTACTATACGGATCTTCTTCTGAGATGTTATCTCCTTGTATTCACTAAATACATATTGTGATGTGCGTTTCACTTACATATTGTATTTATTGAATACCCATATCCTTGTATACTCCTTGTGCATATTGTACTCTCCGTATCACATGAGTCCCAGGGATAGACCATTGTACAACTATTGTATAACATTGTACATCTATTATATAATATTGTACATCTATTGTATAACATTGTACATCCATTGTATAACATTGTACATCTATTGTATAACATTGTACACTATTGTGCAAGATAACGTAACCGGAGTAGATCCTTGTGTATTGATTTGGGGAGGGGGAGTAGAATTGGTTATGTAATCAAATCCTATTGTACAACATTGTATAACTATTGTATATGTCTATTGTACACCCACGTACAATGGAGTTACCATTGCATTTTTCTAGACCGTTTACATAACCATATTGTACTCTAAATCACAGTAGGCTTACAGTTCTTATTTATCATATTTAGATATTTTCTGTTATCAAATCTCTACTGTTTTTCATATACTTCTTACTTTCAGCGTTTCATGTACCTTACTCTATTGCATGCTTTATATTTCCTAACATGATATGAACTGCGTGAGATGTTTTGTGCTCGCTCCCGTCCTGACTGGACTTGTTGAAAATTTTACAGAGGATGATGAGGCACCCTGCACCCTTACTTGGAGTTTGCCTAGTTGACACTCGCGACCTTGACCCCAGGGGAGGTTCAGGCAGCTGCTGAGGACGATACCTTGCTTAGTATAGATAGTTTAGACTGTTTTCCTTTTATGTTTAGTTGTTGTTCTTGATTCAGAGTTTGTATATTGTAGAGATGTTGAGACTTGTATTTCATTTCTGTTGTACCTCGGTTGAGGATTCTCTTATCTATTTTATCGTGCCATATTCTATCTCTAGATTGTGATTGAGTTGTACCTCTGTGTTGGCCTCCCTATGGAGAGCATTCATATTATGTTAGTTATAGTTCATGACCTAGAACAGTGTTCTACCGCCGACACTGCGGCGTAGGCTGGGCGTTGTTACGCTCTCGTACCCTCACAGTGGGTGCGGGTCGTGACACGTTTTTAGTGGTGGCCCATGCAGGTCGAGTTTATGTAGTGGTATTCGAACTAGAGTATCACTACAGCCTGCAGTAGGATTAGAATATTTTTGGAGGTACTCAATCACATTAGGAAAAACTCTTAATCCGATTCCTTTTGTCTAAAATTGTTGCTTATTGACTTCCCTTGAATATTATTAATGTTTAGTATAATTTGCTATAAAAAAACATTAATTAAAAAAATTAGAAAATAAAAGTAAACAATTTTTTTATTAATGTCAAGATTTGCATAATTTGAAAATTAATGACTAATACAAGATTACTAGTATATAAATTGTAATTAATGACTCATAAGTTTACTACATGTCTATACATAATTTTGAATCATTTTCTACAATGAAAATATTCAACAAGAACTTTAGTGGAGTATCTTCTTTCGGTATCGCCACTTCGCTCATTGTGAACTCCGCTAAAATGATGCCAAATTTTTGATTCTGATTCAAACTCTTGTTATTGTACGTGTTGAGGTTGCGGTGCAGGCTGCAGTTGCTGATCTTGTGGTTGTCGTAGTAGTTGATCATTATCCATGATATAAAATATCCTCTTCACACTAGGTTGCTTGTAAATATTGTAAGAGAAAAGAAATTGTTGGTGTGATTAATTTTGAAGATTTATGGCCTATTTATAGACTTTTTGGGTGCAAAATGACATTTTATCCTAAAAATATAGTTGTTATAAGGATTTTTTTTTGTCATTTTCAGGAAAATGACCAAAATACCCTTAAAACAGTCAAAAAAAACAGCCATGAAAATGAAGGTAAAACGGTCTTTTGGCCCTCCCAACGGTAAAAAAAGAACTAAAAACCAGGTGAATCCTGAACCGGGCCGGCCAGGTCCGGTTCAGCGGGTTTGACCGGCCCGGACCCGCGGTCAAATCAGGCCGGGCCAGTCCGGGCTTGCGGGTTCGGAGCTGGCGCTCGGTTTTGACCGGGTCGGGCCCGAGCCAGGGACCGGGCCACCCGGTCGAAGTTACACCTTGATAATATAGCTATATATAAATTGATTTGGATGAGAGAATATCCAATTATCCATGCCCTAGCAGTGAGGATTTCAGGTTTAGTTTTGAAATCCCAATCCTATAATAATTCTAAATTCATGGGATCCAATTTGTTATTGTTTTTTATTGATTTTGCACACAGAGCACCAACAAAAATAAGCTCTCCATAGTATATAGATGAGCAACAATCATGCATTGACAAAAAATAAATTCTGCCTATAGCATCAGCTTAGGATCTTGTAGTAAAGTGCAATCAGTTGCAGATAGATGGAAAGGAGCAGCTTTATGATTGTAATATTGAAGGAGTAGCCTTCCCTCATAAGAATTTGACACAACGAATTTTTTTTTTTTATTCAAGTAAAACTCAGACAATGCTTGTTCAATTACAAAAAAAACTTGTTAATAACTTCAAACCGTAGCACATTTCATGCTTCCATTGAACAACAGATGGACACAACTGAGATTTGTAAATTCTGCTATACTACTATCTCACATTCAGAGCGCAGGAGCACTAGCAAACAGATTTGTTTCATTTTGCGGCTGTCGACATCCCTGCCAAATGTTGCATGTAAACCTTGTCGTAAGCCTCGATGTTCAAACCAGAAGCAAGGAACAGCTCAACCTCACTAACGAAGCGCTCTGCTTGTTGTAACACAAATGGTTTCGCAGCATCCAAAAGCAACCTCCTAAACTCTTCACGTTTTTCCTCGTGGGTTGCAACCTTCGTGCCCTCTTTTTGTTTCCTTTTCCTTCCAAAGGACTCCACTACACCGTGAATATGATGCACAATGATCTCCCTTCTCAACCATCTCTTTACGGTACTTCCAGAATCGGTGGACATCAAACAAACTTTTTGAGATTTGTACATCACTTCCATACCATTGCAACCTGAATCCATGAGCACTTGAAAACCACCAGCTTTTTGCAAAATGCATGGAAACAGTGATCTAGATAGGCTTCTTGCCAGGAGTAGGCGCCATATTCTTCACTTCGATGCTAAAGCACTAAATATCTCAAAGAGATAATTTGATGCTGATGCGACTTCAGCAGCAGAAAATCCTGAGAACTGTGCCAGCAATCAAAATCAACAATCATAAAAAAAAAACATATTTTATGAGAAAAATACACTTTTGAAGCTACGTTATGAGATGAATGGAAATGGCAGAATAAATAGCTGTACATCATCTATTTATTAGGTGAGGAAGAATGTCAACCATGGCGCCAAATTGAGTAATTTCACATTAGTTCCATGCTGGAAAGACAGAAGAAGAAGAAGAAGAAGAAGAAGAAGAAGAAGGTTTTTAAGGTTTATAGTGAAGCTAAGTTGCATGGGTACTCCTCTAGAGGATCGCATCTGTGTCTGTATCCGTCTAATTAGTGTGCGACACAATTTTTCCTCACCACTCATGTCGAATATGGCTCTCAAATGTCTAGGTCCCAAAGGACCATAACATGGTTGGAAGTGATTCGGCGTGGTCGTGGTTGTGCGAAAACATAGTTGAGATATTAAACTATGTGTCATGTCCGTGTCCAAATCCATGTTGTCTGGATCTGAACCCATGTCCGTGTCGATGCCACCTAGAACTGAACAAATCTAACTTGTTTCAAATAATCACAATTCCAAAAGTAAAGAAATATGTGGAAGGATGTGGCCTCGAGCAAGCTAAGAATGCATTGTTCATGATCCTGTTATCAAAGGACATGGTCTTGTCAGTAAAATTCAGTTAAGATAAAAAGGAACAAGCTTCTCGAAAGAATGATAAATGGAAACCAGACAAATGATTTCTACAAATGCTTTAATGATGTCTATATACTTTTCTATACTTCTTTCTGAATGCTAGAAAACCAAAATACACATACCGCACACAACAACAAGACGAATCTTTTAGCCCAAATCTCTGATGGCAGCTATATGTATACATTTGCTCCATTCTGCTCTGGTAAATGCCATCTCCAAAGTTTTAAGAACCCTCATGTTCTTCAGCAGCTACAGTTCATGTTCGTTTGAACTCTCTCCCCTTAGTAACACCTCCAAGTACAATTCTCTCAACTCCTAGCTGCTTGCACATCTACATCTGACTATCACTTACCTCTAATCTCCACTACACATGTTTGAATCAGCTCAAGAGATCCTCACACGTTCATAGATTTTGGGGTTGGCGTGAATCCTATTTTTTTTCCATTCAATTAAGGTCCATGTCCTATGTAAGATTACAAAAAAAAAAACTACATCCTTTTTTACACCCTCAATCCAAGTTCGTATAGGCCCAACCCTTTCCTAAAGCTCCTTTAACAACTTGTCGCCCCTAACCTGTGCCCCTAACCTGTGCATCTAGTGGTCTACGTCCTCTATCGGCGCCACCATGGAATTCCAATGAATATGGTCAGTTGTTATCCTATCTTTCACCATATTATACCCATCCATCTTAGCATATACTCCACATAGTTATGCAGAGGGTTTAAACTTTTGGCAATCTTAGCTACCAGGTATTAGCTAGAGACAACTATAGTAACCAAATAGAATTTAAACTCCAGAACACTTTGAAAAACTAATAAATCAATTTATTGGACATGCATTATACAAAAGTAGAAGTAAATGCAATGGCAAATAGTAGATATCAGAATATTAACAAAAGCTAGCACAACTGTAGTGGCCTAATACAGGATGATAATATAATGACTGGCCAGAAGAGGAGTTATTTAAGATAAAATATAAAATAAAATTATTCAATTATATATAAAGATAATTCTTTGTGCAAGTTAATTTGCAGACTTGGGTACGGAGTGGCCGTAATATCACTAGGAAGCACAAGTCCACATATAAAGCACCTAGAACAAAAATGTTTTTTCTTCTCAGCTTTTTGTTTCACAGAAATGATTTGAAGCACACAAATAAAATACTCCCCATTCCTACCCAATGATCACGATGGTTCTAGCAACCCAATTATTTCAACAGGAAGATATTCAAGTTCACCGGAGAAACATTTGCCTGCATCTTTAAGACAATCAGCCAGAACAAAAGCGCATTGACACAGTGGGGGATTTACTGGATACTCTAGTCTGCTACCCCTCAATGGTTAAAAAAAAAGTAGTAGTTCCCATCAAAGTGAAGTCATTTTCTATTGTAGATAATTCGACTTGTTAGAAAATGTATTCATGTATGAACCAGGATTGTCTGGCTACACAAATATGGCTCAACTGAATTTCCCTAAATCTCTTCATCAACTATAGTGAGAAGTTCCTTAACCTCACAATTCTTTCTTTCACTACTATGAGAAACTATTAGTGCCGTAGGAAAGTAAATATTCAATCAAAGAGTACCTCAAGAAATAAAATGTTAATTATTCATGTCTAAACATCAGTTATCTAATAGAAGAAAGATGTTATGCTTATTCACTTGTCATACTTTTCCATTACTTCCATGACAAAACAATGAGAGGACATATCAAAAAGTAGTAGTAAGTAGTCATAGAACTTGATAAGACAATTGGAGATAGAGAGAAGGTCCTTATGCCATATACATGGTTGGCAATATTGGTTATCATAATAGGTTTCAAACCATTCTTATCAGTATGTATCAGCAGCTGGTTCCAAAAGCCAAAAAATATTAATATAGAAGACAGTTAGTAGTCTTGTCTTAGTTGTTCTTCTTAGTATGACCTAAGAGCATCTTTAGTTTTTCTAGGCAATTTCTACAGGCACCTCAAGTTTTACTTGAGGGCAACCCAATTTTTTTCTTTTATTTACAAATTTGCCACTCCAAATTTTTTACTTGAGGGCAGTCCACACATTTGGTAGAAAGATTTGGACTGTCAGAAAAGTTGACAGTCCTAACATAAAGTAGGACTGCCAACTTTGTTTTGGCAGCTCTAACATAAAGTAGGACTGCCAACTTTGTTGGCAATCCAACTTTATGTTAGGACTGCCTACTTTGTTGACAGTCCTAAATGATTAGGGTATTAAGATTTGTCCAAACAGAGAGTTTGGATTTGGACTGTCAACTTTGTTGGCAGTCCTATTTTATGTTTAGAACTGCCAACAAAGTTGTCGGTCCTAAAGGATATATTGAAACACTGATACTTAGGATACCAAATCCGTCAGCCTCTCCCCCACCCCGCCTCCCATGCCCCGCCGCCTCGACGGAATCCTATCTCTGTCATCCTCTCGGCCTCCTCCTCCTCCCCCGCACGGAGCCTGACGACTGCCGTTCTATGACAGCATTGATGGCGACGGACTCGACTCGGAGAGCGCTGACCTAACGCACGTGCCGCACATCGTACCTCGGCGGCGAACGGCGCACGGCGGAGGTGGTGCTGGCGGAGAGCGCCGAACTGGAACAACAACGCCCTTTACTGGAACAACAACGCCCTTTAAAGATTACAACAACTAGCAAGAGAGAAACTACAGGGTTAGATGAAACTTTCCATCTCAACCCGATAACAGCAATTACTCCTTAATGAGCGATTTCGCTAGTGATTTGGCACGACTAGACGAGGACGATCGCAGGTTCATAGTTTGTTGTGGAGTGACTCTATATGGATTCTCGGTTCTTCTAGGTTTGACGCCCTTTACTGGAACAACAACGCCCTCTGGAGACTTTGTGAAGCCACCGTGTCCAGGGACATCACCGATGCCTTTGGGGTCAGCGTCCCCAACCTCCTAGCGTTGATTTCTTCATCTTGATACTGATTAGTCCAGCTCCTCGTGATCAACATCGTCCGTCCAACTAAAGTTGAGATCACTCGGCTCACGACGGAGCCGAACTAGGAGGAAATCCTTCGCGGAAGCAGATAGCTTCTGCCCCTAGCCAGACCCGCGGAGGGAGCTGTCGTGCGCCTCAGCCAGAGACAGAACACACGTAGAATGCTCGAGGGGAGGGATGATAGTCGAGGCTTGGCCAACCACGAAGCTGGGACGGCCAGAATTGAGCAGAGCCAAGTCAGATCCCAGGCCCGCGGAAGCGCCGCAGCCAGAGGAAGACGCCGCCGAACAATAGTCGATTCCAGAGGAGATCATGTCCCCCGACTGCGCGGGAGTGACGTCCGGGGAAGGCCTCTCCGCTGACCCGAGCACAGCAGAGGCCCTCTTGCACCAAGGAGCGAGGCCCTCCCGCCACAACCATCGCAGCAAGGAGTTGGCCTTCCCCACCGCAATCCGACAGCGTGCTCGCGCAAACCTTCGTAACACCGGGAGGGAGCCCATGCCCAAATGTCGGAGCCTCCCCAGGCGAGAGCATAGAGGGATCATGGGATACGCCCATGCTGCCGGATGCGGCAGGGGGTGCCAATGAGGTCCCCACCGACAGAGAGTTCGGACCAATCGACACGCAGGCGACGTGTCCCACCAAGGCGGAGGCAACGCCTGATGACTGGCCCGAGTCCAGAGCATCTGTGGGAACCAAGCCTGTATCCATCACCCTTTTGCCTTTGTCAAGAGCTTTGACAGCGGAGACCTTGCAGGTGGCTAGTGAGTGGACTTAAAGGAGACATACTCCGTAGTATGCCGACAATTGCTCATAATCCACTTGTTGATGCAGCATCCTTTCCTTCGGAAGTTTGATACGGATGGTATCAATCAGCGGTTTGCTGAATGTCCATCTCCACAAGGACACGGGTGCGGCTCGGGCGAGACAGGGACTTTGTCGCTTTATGCAGTTTTAGGGCTTGTCGATACACAAGGCAATCACAAATACAGATGCCTTGGCGAACAGAAAGCTAGGGAGATCCGGAAGGGAGACCCAAACCGGGGCAAGCGGAGGATAGGTGAGGGTCGACAAATCCGGGGACCACTTCAATACCCGCATAGGGGCGTTGGCGACAAACTAGAGGCTTCTCGATCGCAGCCGCAGGTAATCCACTTCCAGAGTAGGACGAATCAAGATGTGGTTGGAATCAATAAGTCCAATGGAAACCTACTCGACGAATTTAAGCCCCGCAAAGGCTCGTCGAAGGCGTTCTATTGAAGGGCGAGCATGTAACATCCTGCCGACAAGGGCGTGGCTCAGGGAGGAGAAGAGAGAGCCTCAACATCATCTTCGTCAAAGGATACCTCCGGGACGCCCTCTACGACATAGTGGGAACGAGGCTGAAGCACAGGCTCCAGACAGAGTCCTGCACCCCACCCAGACGGACTCGACCCTGCCGGAGCAGAAGCCGCCGAGCGCCTAGGACCGCAAGCCACCTAGAGGTAGGAACGGCCGCCCTGTACCGTCAGGGAAACCACCGAAGGGGGGCTATATATATATATATATATATATATATATATATATATATATATATATATATATATATATATATATATATATCATCCCTCATTCTAAATAATTAAGTCTATTAAGTTGAACCAACTTCTCAACATAGTATCATTGGTTCTCTTTGAAGCTACCTTTCTTAATTTCCCTAAAAAATCTAAAACCCAAATCCTATTCTCCTTAATTCTAACCTCCAAACTAGCCATCATCGTCCCCAACAACCAAAACCTTAACCCTAGTCTTCCCAAATTCTGTTGTGGCCCGGACAACCTTAGAAGTCACCACACCCAAACCCTAACACTAATCCTATATTCTTCTCCCAACCACCACCTACAACTAAACCCATAATATCCGACTATCCAAGCAAAATCACCACGAAAACTGTTGCCCTCTTCTTCCAGGTCCCGTCATCTACCGCCGACCTCCTATCACAGCGCACCATACCTCCATCCTAGGCACACGTCGGTCTACCTAATCAATCTCAACCACCTCCTACCTGCACTGGATCCAGATCTCGACGAGATCCGCCAACGACCTGCTCAGTCGATGATGACGATGTCTATATGACATCTACAACATTAGTTTGTGACGACAAATACTCCGGCCTTCGATGTCCTCCACATGATCGTCATTGATCTCCTCTAGCCTTCTATTTGCTGAGAATTAATTTACTATTTGTACAGACTTAGGTGTTTATTGTTTGATACAGGTTTTATTACCCAGACTTTGGTTGTGCACTTTTGTAGCATATTTTTGATAAAGATAGAGATATATCTGGATATTTTACTTCTTGTGGTGTTAACTTGTTTGGATATTTTTGGAGATTCTCTCATACGTTGATGGTTGCGCTTGGGCATCGTATACTCTGGTGTAGTGCTCATGGCAACTTCACTGACGTGTATATATGGTAGCACACTTCCTCATGTAGGCAGACATATCTCTGGAGATTTTACTTCTTGTGGTGTCAAATTCTTCGAATATTTTTGGAGATTCTCTCTTGTATTGATACGCTAATAGTTGTGTAGTGCCGCTATCTCTTTGAGCTTGGGAATCGGGTACTCTTGTGTGTTGCTCATGGCAACTTCTCTTGTTTGTGCAGTTTTGGTAGCACACTTCTTCATGTAGATGGATATATCTCTGAAGATTTTACTTCTTGTGGTGTTGACTTCTTCAAGTATTTTTGGATATTCTCCCGTGTATCGATACGGTGATGGTTGTATATTGCCACTATCTCTTTGCGCTTGGTCATCTCGTATTCTTGTGTGGTGCTCATGGCAGCTTCTACTTGTGCATTTTTGGTAATACACTTCTTCATGAAGATAGATATATCTCTAGAGATTTTACTTCTTATGGTGTCGGCTTCTTTGGATAGTTCTGAAAATTCTCTCGTGTATCGATACAGTGATAGTTGTGTACTGATGCTACTTTGTGCTTGGGCATTGCGTATTCTTGTGTGGTGCCCATGTTAACTTCTCCGGCTTCTTCCTTGTCCACGATTTCCGATTATTTCTTCCCACTGGAGATGCTTCGACTTCGTGGTCTCAAATATGCATCTTCTTCTTTTCTGACTTAAGCCCATGATTATTTTTCACTGCATTGTTCTACATTCTCTCCTACCTTTTTTAGGATTAGTTTGAGCACTAGGATTCTTATTTCTTCTTTTTAGGATTATGATTCTTATTCCTAATCTTATAGATTAGGATTCCTATCCCTAATCTTTAAGACTAGGATTCATTTCAGGGTTTTTATTTCTTTAAAAAAAAGTAGTTAGGATTATTGTTTTTCTACCATCTTGTTTCCTTTTATCTAAGTGTTAGCTAAAAGTTAGAAATATAATTTACGTTTTATAAGATTAGTTTTTCCTAGTCCAATTGAAATTGTAAAAGCTCATATACTAACAATGGGTATTCTAAATAAGCCCCTTTTATATGGAGGAGAATAGAAACCTCAATAGTAACTTTTATTAATATCTTTCTCTGACACTTTATTTCTATAGCACTTAATGCCTTTAAATAGCTTGCATGATGGGCTCCTCAGGATAACTATCTTCATATAAATTCTAGCTAACAATCATATCTAAAAGTATCACATTCATCCACTTCGGTTCAAACTCCAACCATAATGATAGCTAATTTAGGGTTACACATAATAGAAGATAATTAAATAGGATTCTATTTTCTATTACTTTCTTAGATTATATTATTATTTCCATCAAGTCATAGTAGAAATTAGTAGAGGTTGGAGGTTGCCTATTGGTACTAAAGAAGAGTATGAGCATCCATTGTAATCAGCTCTCTCATTATTAATTTTGTGTGTTCTTGCTCTCTAGATTAAGAAATAATTGACTATAATTAAAAACTTTGTTTGTCATTCTAGAATAAAATAATCTCTTCAATTATGAGCTCTTCAAGTTACGAAAGCCATAAACCCTAGTTTGACCTATTCGAATCATCACAAAACTGAATCACACCGCACTAGTTCCAAACCAAGTTGAAGTGAATGTTTTAGAAAATTCAGTTTAGTTCGTAAATTCAATTGGATCGGACAACATATATTTGAGATTTAGTGGAAATATCATCACATTTACAACATATTACATCAAATGTTAGAATAATTGAAATATCATCACATTAACAACATAACCTACATGACATTTATAAATGAACTATACACATAAATAACGAAATTTAGAGGATAATATAGGAAAGAGTTGGTAAAGGTCGTAACTGGGATTTGTTTATTCGATTTAGTATAAACTAATTATCCAGTTCAATTTTGGGGTTTAAACCACAATATTTGTACCCCTAGACCCATTCACCCTCCCTATATCTCCACTAAACCTAATCCTAGAATTATAATACATATATAGAACCCTAACTCTAAAAATCCAAAAAAACCGTAATCTTACCCACAATCATCCCCAATGCTTGCTTACTAAAAACCCTAATCTCTGTAGTCTCCACACTATCACCTTCATACAAGATTTATTCACTCTCATATTCAGGACTTGTTACATTATAATAGTATCAGACATGTCATTATTAAGGAAATGACCTCGATAGTTGATATTAGGTACATTATTTAAGTACGTAGAAGATTGGATCATGCAAAAAAGAAAACATAAGGAATCCTAGATTGTGAGAAATTATTGAGTGAACTATATCCATCGTTCACGCTATGGTCCTAGTCACTCAAACCTAACATATGGGTCCTATCACAACTTTTTTTTTTTCATTTTGAGATAGGAACCACATGTCAGATTTGAGTGACCGGGACCATAGAATGAATGATATGATAGGATTAGAGATATAGCGGACAACGTCGACCACTAATTCCAGAATATTTTCCTTCAACGTCGAAGTACCGCAACCTCTCTCCCCCCTTCTGTGATATCTGCATCAAAATCCTTCCATCCTCTAGCAACCTCTCTCTCCCCGAAACTTGATTTTGCCCACTTTCTTCGCTTTGTACCCATCCAATCTTGGAGCTCCCGATAGCTACGCTCCAACTTGTTGGGGGGGGGGGGGGGGGGGGGTAGAAGATAGTTAATAGTATGGTTTTAGTTACTCTTCCTTCTATTGGCATAAGAGCCTCTTTAGTTTTCCTACTTTTAGTCGCACATAGAAAAAACTAAAAGGAAGTGTGTGCCGTCTTGATTAAGTCCATTAAGTTGAGTCAACTTCTCAACAATGAAGAGAATGTTTTAAGCACTAGAAATATTTAGGCATAATTTTATCTATTGTTTGTTGTTCCCTTTAGTTTTGAATGGAAAGATACTCAACCAACATCGATATTCTAGTTTATTTCACTAGCTTTTAGACAACGCGTCCACACGATAGATAACTTGGAATGGAACAAGATTAAAATGTACGAATGTTGTGAATTTAATATACAAGTTCGACAAGCAGTAATGGTAATGGTTAGAGTGTGCAAATAAGAGTTGACATGTTTGACCTCCGACACAATATAATCATTGTGTCTATAGTGTTTTTAAATTTTTACCATACTTCTTTTTTTCATTTTTTTGGGGCTAAATTGACAGGAAAAGAGAGCCACAATTTCGATACCCTTGGGTGTGAATATCGGATCGGACATGCCAAAACCGATACATATTGTCGATACATTGGTCGATGGTGTAGACCTCGGTCATATAGGGGGTAGCATGAATATGACATTGCCCTTCAAAGACTTTGATGATGCTGTCTCTTAAATTAAAGGTTAGTGTGAATTTGATCTAAAATTGGTAAAGCTGAAAAACTCAAAGACGAGACAAATTGGTAGCTAGCTTAATTCAAATAATTCCCTTGTGTTTGTTAATGTTGTTAAGTTATTTGTGCCCAAACATTTCTTCCACAGAATAAGAACATACTATTTGCATACCACCAGGTATGTATGTCGAATCTTCAAAATTAAGCTGGTATGAAGAGTTTGGGTAGAGAATCAAAATATAAAAGTGAAGATGAAACATCGATCGAGACTGCTTAGTCTTGTTAAACCGAACAAAGCATAGAATCAAATATTTTGTTCAACAATTCAATTCTAGGGTTTTGAGCAAAGATTAACGAACAACAACAACAAAGAAAGGATCAAAGATTAATGAACAACAACAGCAACAAAAAAGAAAAAGAAAGGATCAAAGTGGACGGACGTACCTGAACGAACGAACGAAATGGGTCCAGAAGGAGAGATGAAATTGACCTAGCTTGCTATGGAGTCGATCGAAGAACTTCCGGAAAGAAAAAAAAGCAAAAAAAAATTTGGACCATTTCTCGATTTGTGCGTGTCATCCTTGCGCAGGGGCCATGCTAATCTTCTCTGTATCGTTCCAATTTTATCGGATGTCCCCGAAGGGACGATGAGGGATGTAGCATGCCTGCACTTGAGCTCCAAAACCACTCCTCTCACAGACGATGTGGGACTAAACAAGTGTGAAGAGCCTCGGCCAGAAACTTGGGCTGCTCGCCAGCCCAGCCCAGCCCATGAGACTCAGAAGAGCCTTAGCCGAGAACATTCAGGGTGTTAAGCCTGCATCTAATACTCCTGTGAGTGTGAACTCATTTTTCTCACATTAATTTTTATGTATGTTGCCAACCACCAAGCTCTAATCATCCCAATGACTAAACAAGATTGATGTGCCTGCCTTGTTGCTTAATTCAACAAAAAAATGGCACATCAATGGAGCTGGAAGAACTATTATTATTATAAGTACCCTCATATCTATTTATACAAAGTTGTAATAATAAATATCGAGGAATTCATGCGTTGCACGTACCCAAAATAATAATCTATATTATTATTTAAAAAAAATTAGATAAGAAAACAAATTATATTATATTAAAATTGATTCTAGTTAGGATTTGTTATAGATATGTTTTCACAATTTTGGATTTATGCTTTGTTAGATAATTCCATGTGCTTAATTTAAATATAATTTAAATGCTGAATATATTTTAGGATATGTCATATGTTCATGTAGTTAAAAAGGATTTTATAATTTTTTTAAAAAAATCCCTTAACTACGTGGGAGATACATACGCGGTAGTTAGCAAAAAATTAATTTTTTTTTATATTATTTAGTGGAAGATATACATACGTCTTAGACGATTCATTTTTTTAGCCGTTTCCAAGTTGTATCATAATAGAGATGAGTCTTATCATAAAACTGTTAGAGGGAGGGAGTGACTAAGAAAAGATTTAAAATATATAATTAAACTACATAGAATCAATTCGATTTTACGGTGGAAAATCTATCTAAAACTTATTTACCTACAAAGAAAATTAATGAAAATATTTAGAGAGAAAAAAAATTCATACACCTTTTTTGT
>JANAVB010016197.1:3941179-3946179 GCA_029216955.1 Iris pallida | reverse complement strand
TTTTCTGAGGTGCCTCAGGACATGAAGTACGTCTGGCTCGACGAGATGAGGGTATAAATCCGTCGGTAAATTATTAATTATTCTTTAAATCATTAAATTTTTATTACGTGATATTTGAATTTGTATGTCAGAGGACGTTCTGGTGGCCCCCCCATCGCGAGGAGGCGATCCGCAGGACCTACAAAGCCGCCGCCGGGAAGAAGATACGGGATGCGGTGTACGACCTTCGTACGGCGCATACGAGGAAGGACTGGATCCGGGCGGAGTACTATGAGCAGATGTTGGAGAAGATGGATACTCCGCAGTTCAAGCTGAAATCGGAGAAAGCTAAGGCTAATCGACAGGTCGCGGGTCTACATACGGGGAGATCAAGGCCCCACGCATTGACGCGTGCAGATTTGGTGAGATAGCTTAAATTTAAATTCATTCTATTATTTAATTTCGTACTGTTAATATACGAAGTTAATTAAATTCTACGTATGCAGGCCCAACGGGCGGTGAAGCAGGGGAAAGAGGCGGAGACGGTCACCGCTCACGATATATTTGTGCATACGCACAAGAGGCGGAAGGACGGGAGCTTCGTCGACGCGAGGGCCGAGGAGACTGATGTAAGTACTTACGTTTATGAGATTTATGTTAGAAATATAATTATTGTTAAGTTAATTAGATAAACTTAGGATTCAGACTATAACTTAGGGAAACATAGGATTTAGATTATAACTTAGGAAAACTTATAGTATAAACACATTCATTGGATAGGCTGCGTATCGTGAGGCACTTAGTCGGCTTGAGATCGAGCCCCCTTCCGAGAATGTCGGCGAAACGACGCCCACCCAGACGCACTCTTCTATGGCCGCTCGCTACGACGACGTGTTCGTAGAATCCGTCGGCGGCGTTAGGAAAGGGCGCGTCTACGGCTTAGGTTCCATGGCGCCCTCGTTGCAGCCGTCCCCGAGATATCCACCGCCTCCGCCTCCCCCAGCGCCCCCGGTTGACGATGTGAGGGCGCAGCTTGCGACTCTGACCTCCGCGGTGTCAGATTTGCGGGCGATAGTGTTGGGGCGCTATCCGTCTGCTCCCGGTCCGTCTGCTCCCGATCCGTCTACTGCTGCTGCCGGTGCTTCGGATCGACCTGGTCCTTCTTCTCCCGGACGGCTTTCGTTTAACCGCTCTGCGGACGCCCGTATCGTATCGGATAACACCATCTTGACGCTCCTTGACATGATGTCGCCAGAGCAGCTACGCGCGCTTCCAGACCATGTCTTGTCCCAAGTGCCGGCACACACGGTGGAGGAGTACATACGCAAAGCGGATGCGGCGGCACGAGCACGAGACGATCCGACGGACGGGGTTTGATTTTGTTTATGTTGTTGGTTTTGTAGACATTTGGATACTGAGTATGTTCGGATATTTTTTTTATGTTTGGATAATTTAATGTTGGATATTGGATATATTGTGTTGGTAATATTTTGTTGGATATTGGATACGTTGGATATTGGTGTCGGATATGGATATTTTGCATATGGATATATGGTGTTGGATATTGGATACGTTGGATATTCGTGTTGGATATGGATATATGGTGTTGTATATGGATATTTTGCATATTTGATATTGTGTTGGATGTGTTGTATAAACAGGAAAGAGTCTGTTTGCAGTATTTTTTTTCAAAAATTAGCAGTTAGCGACGGACTGGCGACCACTCAGCGACGGATAGTCCGTCGCTAACTGGAGAAACTGAGGTTAGCGACGGAGTGGCAACGTAAAATCCGTCGCTACCTGGAGCATTTCAATAAAGCGACGGATTGGCGATGTAATATCCGTCGCTACTGGAGAATTTTACATTGAGCGACGGTTTAGCGACGGAATGTCCGTCGGTAATTGGGTATCAGAAAATCTCTGATACGCTTTTGCCGACAAAGTTACGACGGATTAGCGACGGATATTGGGTATCAAAAATTAGTGATACGGTTTTGCCGACTGGTTAGCGACGGAGTTTTCCGTCGCTAACCCTATATCCTGATACATGTTTTGACGAAAGCTAGTCGGTAATCCGTCGCTATATATATTTAGATGCGCCGACGGGATTCCGTCGCTAAGTCGTCGCTGAGCGACGGAGTAGCGACGGATATGTTTTAGCGACGAGGTTATTCCCGACGGCTGTTTTACCAAAATATCCGTCGGTAATCCGTCGGTATTTATTTTTGGCGACGGATTACCGACGGATAAGGCCGTCGGTAAATCCATGTATTTTGGTAGTGGTCGCACAGAAGTCCCAAGCAGAGACATTGAATAATAGCAGCAGAAATTTAGAACAAATCACAAGTCATTCAAAAGATGCATTTTATTGATATCGGAACAAAGGTTACAAAGGGGGCGCAAGGCCAAGATTATAATCACTCAAGCTCACTCTTCTCATATTACAAGTCACTTAGCTTTCTCCCATCTCTTAATACATGTCTTGAACCAGCGAATGCTTCGGAAGGCGACGTCCATACATTATGTCCCGTATAAGTCTTGACTCCATGCGGCCGCATGCTTCGAATCGTCAAGAAACTCCGTGCCTCGATGCATCCAAGCGAGCTCCGTGCCACGAGCTTCTATCTGTGCCTGTACATAAAAACTATGTGGGTGTCAGTACTCAACTGTACTGATGGAATGAGCTCCTCGTCCACCCACACAAAACCAACACGTTTGATTTACTTTGTGCAATATAGTCCCTTTATGATTGCCTTACTAGTCTTACCTTAGGATCAGTTTTAGGACAGACGCCTTGGCCTATTTTGTGTCTCTAGACCATCTCGTGCTTGCAACAACAACGTTAACCTATCAAGTCATGCTTGCCCTTCGGCATATAATCAGAGATGCAACTATGCGATAGTACCCAATTTTTTGTGACCGTGCTACAAATCCATCGTACCATGCCTCGCAACTCAATGTGACTTAACCATATCGTCGCCTCGCGGCCCATGCTACTTTGATCACCAACTGACCCAATCAAGACCTGTGGGCTAAGTGTCACTCGACCGACTTTGCCTTGCGGCATTTTCCGACTTAAACTCATGACAACTCAATCATAACTATACAACTTATATGCCGACAATATAAGACTCGACGCCACATCTCGTGCCGAAGCACGTCGCCTATGTTGCAGCCAAATTTTAGGTCCAACATTTGGTGTTCCAACTATACACACATATTCAACTCGACTCCTTGATATACTACATTCAATACTCGACTCAATCAAAAGGCACACACGCGGGTTGCCGCCATGCCGACTCATCTATATGAATTGGTCACTGACTCCCAGAGCCATTGTGGACTCCCTTTACTTTTATTAGACGAGGCCCTTTCAGCGCGAGTAGCGAGCCCCGCTGCAAGTCCTCGTCTAACTTGTGCCCAACATAGCTTTTTTGTAATTGTTTCCTTCCTTTGTCCGCAACGGTCCCGTGGCCCCGGGTTGCCGTTTGGAAAAACTCTACCTTGTCGACAAGTTGTCCATGACCATGCAAGACTCGACTCAAACTGACGTCTCACATAGTCAATCTACTTCTAGTGTTACCATCTCCTTCAGGACCAAGTTCAATACTTCTCACATTTGAGACCTTGCCTCGACGACCCAGTCGCGAGCATTCTTCTTTCTTTCCCTATCATTTCACTCAACTCAAGAACAACTATTTGAAGCACTTTCCAAACTCAATAAATCAACCATAGCCCGTGCCTTAAAACACTAAGTCTGTGACATCGTGTCTTAAACCAACTTGAAACTCTATGTGACATCACCGCCCAAGTCATACTCTATATGACGAAACTTACGATCGTGATACTATGTGGTTATACCCAGCCATAGAACTCATAGGACCGTGCTTGCTACTACTCCTGATAGCTTAACATAACTTGCCTAACTTACTTTGCAACAACTTACGAGCAAAGGCTGCGTCAAGCCTTGCATCGTGGGATCGTGTCGTGCACGCGTTCGACTTTGAACAACCAAGTTATTTGGGGTGCCTAAACTTATGCCACAAGCCGTACAATATAATTTAACCCGTCGGGCGAGCAGAGGCTATGCCACACCTTGGACGATGAGATCGTGCATGCTTTATGAAGCATTTGTGTGGGCGACGCCTATGAATTTGGCCAACTCATAGCTTGTGGCAAAGACCAACTTTTCCTTCTCCCAAGCCACGGGACGAAGGACCGAGTGTCATTTTCAAGGCACGCCGTGCACCAACTCTAAGCCGACCGTTGGACCTTTCCATATTCTAACTCAATTCGATACGTCATGATTATTCCTTTAGCTATGTGGATTCATCTTTTTTATTATCAAGCCTACTTGTGCAAATTAAAAACATGCGATTTATTATGTGAAGGCTAAGATGAGGCGAGTTTACCGAAACTACCCTACCTGAGCGAGCAGTCGCCTCGACCGAGCGATGTCTTCGAGCAGCCGTTACAAAGCTAAGTCCGAACACCGTCGGCGTTCCGATTCCTTCGATTGACTGAGCGGGACGGGGTACTACATCATACACCACTCAGAAAAAGTTTCGTCCTCGAAACTAACTAAGTACTTACTCATCGACTTATCACTCGAATGTTCAACGACTCTCGCGCACATTTCTTCTATGCATTTCTCAAATCCGAGCTACGCTAGTGCTACTCTCAATCTTTCCTTCAATACGATTTCAAAATTCTCGACACTTTTCTATTCCTCAAGTCTCACTTAAATTTAACGTATCACTTAGTTGGATCGTGCACATATTTTAGGTGTCCCCAAAATACATGCATTTCAGCCAAACCTCGTGATAGCGAATCCCGCCATCACCACTCGAGTCGGATCGTGCACATATTCAAATATCATTGATATACATGCATGTCAATCGAGACTCACGAGTGGTGCCTCCACAATTTTTTATCTCTCCGTACCTGGACGTCTGCCTAATCAGCGTCCCCGACCTCCCCAACGTTGATTTCTTCATCTTCCAGGACTTTCGTCTTGCCTG